>RJWH01004236.1:57459-115765 GCA_004363575.1 Solenodon paradoxus | reverse complement strand
CATTTACCTGTTCATGAGTACTTGGGTTGTTTCCATTTCTTGGTGGTTGTAAAGAATGCTTCAATATGCATGGAGGTGCATTTCTATGTCTGTGGTTTTGTTGTGTGATCTCTGCACCAGTCAAAACGATTCAGACTGTGTAGCCAACACTTACTGAGACCTGAGAGTCCAGCCTACAAGGTTGGAGTTGGATTTCTCCCAGAGTGGCAGGCATGGGTAGCAGGGCACAGGGAGAGAGGCCCTGGAGGTGCAGTCTCAGGCCACAGCCCCAAGAGGGGCCACTGTTGAGAGGGAATCGCTGTCTTCAGAGCTCGTTGCAGCAAAGCACCCTTGCTGAGAACGTCTCTCCGTCAGTCCTCTAGCTGGGCCGCAGCCGCAGCAGGGAGCCTCGTTCAAGCCCTGGGCCTGGGCTGCAGCAGGCAGATGTGCACAGCTGTTGGGTAGGAGCCCCGTTTACAGGCCTGTTTCAGTGGCGCCTCTCTGATGCCCTCCCCGGGGGAGCAGAAGAGTGGGGATTTCTTTGCGGGAAGTCATTCTGCTCCCTTGCACCAGGGTTGCAGAGCCAACTGCTGGCCCCGCTGCAGGCGCGCCTTCTGCCCCAGCAGCCTGGGGAGCTGTGACTGAGCACAAACTGACATGCGCATGCTGACAGTGAGTAGAGGGGCCAGGGCGCTTCACCCTGGGGCCTTCCTGTAACACAGCGGCCTCCAGCACCACATCACAAGGACAAGGGGTCTGGGGAGAGGACTCCCAGCAGCGTCTCAGTTCACAAGGAGGCCACCCCTCTTTCTTCTCCACGCTGAGGTTTTCGGTTCAACAAGCGAAAGGCCTGCAGTCTGGCCTGTGCGCCCTTTTTCATCTAACAGCTCCCTGTGTTCTCTGTCCTGTGTCCGTGTTCTTTATTCTCAAAAGAAAAGCCCCTTTATTTCCGGGCTGGCTAGGTTGTATGTTCTTACGGGTCGGTTCCCAGGTGTGGGGATACCTAGTCAGGGTCCATATCCCTGGTCCCTCCCTACAAATCCCCAGTCTCATGACACCGTAGAGCCAAGACTGATCAGCTCCTTCAACCATATACAAAGATGTGTGTCCTTTCTCTCTGTGGAGACTATAGTCCCCATTCTTTTTCAAGGTCACAGTTGTTGAATCTGTGTAGCTTGTTTTGTCTGTGGGGAGGACGTCAGCCAGAGATCTTAACAGTCTGCCGTCTTGGGACCAGAAGCCTTGTTTTCCTAATTGCAGGTTCTTAAATCCCCTTAGAGTGCCACACCCCCGGCAACGTCAACAGGCGATGCCCGTGGTCATCCCAAACTGAGGCCTCCCCCAAATGGTGCCATTATGAGAGATTTTAACCTTATCAATGAAAAAGTTCCAAAGGCAGCACTGTTCGTGGCTCTGTAGCCTGCCGTGTGATGGTTGGGAGCCCACTGAGCCCCCTCGCCCCAGAGACAGAGCCCCTGCCCTAGGAGTGAACGCTTACTTGGTCCGGGCATGTGTGGGCTGACCTCTGTGCCCTCTGTGCCTGCACCTGCAGGGGGAGTGCTGTGGGGCGCGAGCGGATGGTGGGGGAGAAGGGAGAGGAGGACACTCCGGGCCCAGGTGACCCTCTCGAGCAGCTGTGATGGACTGTCCCGCACAGCCCCTGGGAAAGCTGACTTGCCCTTTTCTTCCTTCTCTAGGTTCCAGCTGGGGTGAGAGCAGCTCAGGGAGAATAACAAATTGGCTTGTTCTGAAAAACCTTACACCTCAGGTAAGAGCGCCAGGTGTCTGGCTCCTACAGAGAGAGACACCAGGTATCGCGGGCTCCCAGGCCGCGGAGTGGCGCTCGGCGCGGTCTGGGCTGGGCAGAGGGACTAGCACAGGGTGGGCTCCAGAAGCCTCTGTGCTCTGACCCAGTGGGTTTCCCACCATAAAATACGGGCTCCCGGGTCTCAGGGGTCGGCGCCGTTTCGTGGGCTTGTGCAGACTTGGCGACTGTCCTTCCCTGCAGCACTCGGTGCAAGCGATGCTGGCTCTGTGCTGCACTTGAGCTCTGGTGCGCCCTTTCCAGTCAAATGTTTTCTGGTCCCTGGGCCGTCCCCTCCCCTCCCCTCCCCTCCCCGGGGAGCAGGGCCACAGAGCATCCAGTCCAGGAGCGGGGGGGCGGGGAGTGTCGGGGTCCAGGGGCTTGGATGAGCTGTGGGAGGATGGCGGGGTGCCCGCCCCAGGGAGTGTCGCCCTGGTCCTCGTCGGCACTCACTCACCCGCGACCCACACCTGCTCCCAGATCGACGGCTCGACTCTGCGCACCCTGTGCCTGCAGCACGGCCCGCTGATGACCTTCCACCTGAACCTGCCGCACGGGAGCGCCTTGGTCCGCTACAGTTCAAAGGAGGAGGTAGTGAAGGCGCAGAAGTCTCTGCACATGTGAGTGCTGCTCTGGCCTGGCGGGCAGTGCCTTGTGGGGACAGTGCCTTGTGGGGAGCGCGGGCGCGTGGCTGTGGCGCCTGGCCGCCTCAGAGCAGCTCTGGGCCCCACTGTGAGGGCCGCCAGCCCAGGTCGTGCTCTTAAGGGGACAGCACGCCTGCTCGAATGGCCCTGGAGAAGCCTTTAAGTCGCCCCCGGGGGACAGGCAAGATCTGGACTCCACGGGCGGGGGGGCGGGGGGTGCCGTGTCCACTCTGCCATCGTCACAGCCGTTCTGAGCGCCCCCGCACCCCCGCCAATCTTCACTCGCCTGCTTGTCTCCTGTAGGTGTGTGCTGGGGAACACTACTATTCTTGCTGAGTTTGCCAGCGAAGAGGAGATCAGTCGTTTCTTTGCACAAAGTCAGTCTCTGACCCCTTCTCCTGGCTGGCAGTCTCTCGGGTCGAGCCAGAGCCGGCTGGGCCCCCTCGACTGCTCCCACTCGTTCTCCAGCCGGACCGATCTCAGCCACTGGAATGGTGCTGGGCTGTCGGGAACCAACTGTGGAGACCTTCACGGCACTTCACTTTGGGGGACCCCACATTATTCCACAAGCCTGTGGGGGCCTCCCAGCAGCAACGACCCCCGGGGAATTAGCAGCCCATCCCCCATTAATGCTTTTCTTTCTGTTGACCACCTGGGTGGGGGTGGAGAGTCCATGTGACAGTGTAGGGTAGACTCGAACTGTGACCTCAGACGCGAAAGAAGGAGCACTAAGTTGGGCTCGCCGCCTGCAGCCAGGGGCCACCTGTGGGAACAGCTATTTTCTGCACATTTTCCACTTTGTTTTCCCCGAAACATATCAGTTTGAATACTTGAATCATGCAGGCCAATATTATAATGTGAAAGGTATCTATTTACACTCCCAAATAGCGCCATACATGCGAAACCGTGTAGAATGAGCTCACTTATGTAGATTCATCATGTTTAGCCTTTGGGTTCTTTTTTTCCTTCTTCTCTCCCCTCACCCCTCCTTTTTTTCTTTCTTTTTTTTTTTTGCAAAACCATTTTTTGGGCTGATGATGAGCTTTTAACTTTGCACTGAGTGATGTTCTCTCCGTCTGACCGGCAGCGCGGGAGGGCGCTGTCCCAGTGCGAGTGTTTACTTTACTCAAGGACACTCTTCAGAGAGTGCGCGCCCTGCTCTGCCTTGATGCTCGCCTACCTTACCATGGTGTTGTGGAGTTTGAGAGATCAAGGAGGACACTGACTTAGGATGATAAATGAAAGTATTGCACCCTTTTTTTTTCATGTTGTAAAACTAAAGAATTTCGCTCTGCAGTTTGAAAAACTGTGGCCACAGCTGTGACTTGCAGCCCACCTGCCACCCAGGACGGGCCCTGCACTTTGAATAGGCTTTCCATTTTGTTTTGGAGGTTCCCACGTTGAGCCTTCTTGTTTACAGATTTGTTTGTTTGTTTTTTGAGAAAAAAAGAATGTTTACTCTTCCATCATTTAAAAAAATTTTAAAAGACAAAAAAAAAAAAATGGAGGATGATTTAAAAGATGCTTTCTATCTCTGGGAAAAAGGAGCAGCATTTGGCCATGTTCTTTTGTTTTTCTATTCCCGTCCTCAATCAAAGAGCATGGTTCTCAGGAAAACCAGTTCCCCAGTTTCCAAACAACAAAACACACAAAAAAAAAAATTAAAAAAAAAAATGACTCCTTGTAGTTTCTTATAGGTAAAAAGAAAAAAAACAACCCAACTTCTAGCACTGATCTTACATATTGCTGTGTTAAAGAATTTTCTCTGCCAAAAAAAAAAAAAAGAAAACAAAAAAACGCTTCAAGCTGGAGTTTGACATTCTGCTTCCAGATGCTGTCTTTTTATTAGTGAGTGATGATGGTTTGCTAATAATCAATAGGTAATAATTTTTTGTAATCCCATCAAGTGGCTCTATCTGTTTCTGCTCTCGTGACTGTGTTAATGTTTAACTGTCGTACCTTAAATCCGAAATCAGTAACTATGCATATACTGTAGCCAAGGTATTGGGCTTACAGAATTGTTCGTTGTATAAAGAAAATTTTAAATGTTGTTGCAAACTAACGAGTTACACCATTTTTAAAGTTTCTTTCTCTCCTCCCCTCCCCCCTTTTTTTTGCCCACAAATGGTATTATAATGCTTGCTTAGTCAAAGAAGAGAGACTAAACAAGGGTAAAAATTTTAACAGTACAGAATTTGCCATCATTTCATTGCCTTGATTCTAACTGTTTGTGTCCTAAGATGCAAAAGAAGTCAGTGGCTTTTAACTGTTTACAAATAGAATGTGATTGTAAAATGTACAGTTTGGTTGTGTTTGAATTATGAAATTTCTTCAGATATAATAAACCATGACTTTTTGGCTGCTCACATTAATCGTCTCTTTTTTGTGAATTTATTTGTACGCTCTTTTTATAATGAACGTTTCTAAGTTGCTATGTATGAGGGTTCTCATAGAGCAACCAATTAAAAAAATTAAGCAAATATTTGAACCTTTTATCCGAACTTCTCCACAAGTTCACCCTGAAACAATGTGAGAACCGTGGGAAACTGTAGCGTGCTCCTCCCGGCCCCTCTGAGCACCTTCGGAGCGGGTTGCTCACACTTCCTTCCGTGATGTCGTCGTCCCCACCACTGTGCCCATCTCAAGCCTCAGCAAGAGACCATGTGGAACCCGAAGCGCGGTGACTTGACTGTTCTCGCGCTACTCTCATACCTCTGCTGCGAAAGAAAATGGGAACGTCCGGGAACGCCGCCGCCCGCCTGCCTCCTGCCCCGCGGCCCGCGGCCCGGCCGGCGCCGGCCGGAACCTGTGTCTCCGTCAGTGCAGGACTTCGGCTCCTGCTCTGCTCCCACGTGCCAGGCGTCAGCTAATGCTGCTGGACACCTGGCTGCGAGCAGGTCGTGCAGTGCATCCAGCGGATCTCGACTTCCATACTGGTTTTTCCAAAAACCAAAGGTAGCTTTGAAAAGCCACGTCTGGAAATGTTTGGAACGTTAAGCTGACTGACCTTTTGGGGCTTTGAGTAGTAGATAATTGACTCCATAATTACGTTACTTGTATTGTTAAAGTGTTTGGGAGTTTTTTGCGCTTGTTATGTGGAAATAAAAAGTGTTTGATTTTAAAAAAAAAGGTTTTTAAGTGGTTTTGAGTTTTGCCTCATCTTTGAATAATGACGCTGTTCTTCAGCAACGGTTTCTCCCAAGTCATCCTTCCTCTTCCCCGGCTGCCTTTGTCCAGGCCGTGGGTCTGACCTGCCCTTCCCCCGGCATCCTGGCCTTCGGGTGCTGACGTCTCAGTACCAGCAGTCCTGCGTGGCCCCCCACCTGCTCTCCCGCCCCTGGACCTATTCTGGGTCCGGGCAGCTAGCTGACTGCTCGCTTCCCCCAGCCGGCCTGCCCGCCACGCCCTCATCCAAGAAGACCCCAGATGGGGGGGGTCTCGGACCACTTTCCCAGGCTTGCCTCTCATCAGGAGTGGCCACCTCCACGCTGCTCGTTACCAAAGTGTGACCCCCTGTCTTTACCTCGGGGTGCTGGACCCGGCCACTGTGGAATGCGTCCTGCGCATCTGTAGCCATGTGGTCAGACGCAGTGGTGGTTGAGTAAGTTATCGGAAGAAGTGACAGCTCTTGCCTGCTGACATCTGAGGAGCAAAGACTGGACGTGCCGTGCTGTCGTAGGGTGGACGGCCCAGGGGAGGTTGATGTTCTCGGCAGGTCAGGTCAACTTCAGTTGCGTAGTGGAAGAAGGGTTGAGGTGAAGAGGGTACTTGAGTTAAGACAGGAGGCTGCACTGAGTGGGTCAGTGACAGTGAGGTGGCCACTCCCTGGCTCAGAGACACGGCTGGGTGTCCCTCTTCTCCAACGTCCGGTCTTTTCCTGCCAGTTTGTGTATTTGAGGTGTGATGACAGGGCCTCTGTACAAGAGTCAGAGCCCAGTTGAGCCCTGAGCGGCCCTGTGAGGTCACGGGCAAGGGCAGTGACTAACAGCACTTGTGTTCTCTGCCCTTGCAGAGCACTGAGCCTGACCACAGGACAAAAGAGCCACCAGTGCAGTGTTAGTGTTTCTCATGCCCAACGGCCCCCAGTATTGAGTAGAGGATGGAGGTTGGGCACCTCAGGTCATGGAGCAGAGTTTTAAGCTCCGCATTTTGGGTTACAAATGCATACGAATTGCGTTCTGCTCCATGTCTCTTCATCTAAAGTGTCTTCATGTCTGTCACATTGGTCCCCTTCACCTGTCTGGTGCAGCACGCCCTGGTGCAGAGCGGCTTGGTCTGCCGGCCCCAGCAGGCCTAGTCCAGACACAGCCACGGAGCTGGGGTCGCATCCCGGGGCTGGGGAACAACTAAATAAAATGCTCCTTTCTGTCTGCCTGCCTGTTCACCTTCGTTCCTTCCAGCACTTTGCCTTAAAAAGCAAAACAAAACAAAAAACAAAAAGGTGCTTCGGACTGAGACATGGGAAGGCCCATGTGCCCCCTTTAGGAAGTAGGGCCGCCGGAGATGTGCCAATAAGATGGCCTGGGGGCCAGTGATGAAGGGGCCAGCGTGACTTCCCCTCACTGGCCCAGCCCCAAGCCCATGGCCCTTGGCTCAGCCGAGGGACCAGGATGCCACTGTCCTGGCTGATGTGACCCCCGAGTTCAGGGGGCACCCCACCCCACCATCTGGTAGAGCACAACTCCACTTGGGGTGTCGGGGACGCTGTAGCCACAGTGCAGCTGACTTCCCCGAAGAGGACAGACTACATGACACCAGAACTGAGCAGCCTGCAGGCCTGGCTCCAATTTATGATCCCCGTTACAATACCACTACTGGGCCTGGGGACCACCTGGGTTTTCATTGATTTTGTCTTTTTAAGAAGGCGAGCAGGCAGGCAGGAGGCAGCCAGGGCGAGGAGGAAGAAGCACTTTGTCTACTGCAGTGAGTTCATCTCAGTTGCTCCCCGGCCTGGATGCGGGATGCGAGCCCAGGTCCTGGGAATGGACACGGCAACCGCTGCCCCCCAGAGCGCCCCAGTTTCCTTGTTTCATAAGTCAGCTGGCTAACTTGTGGGCAAAGGAAAGCTGATGTCATTACCACCAGTGCCACTTGCCATAAACAACAGGGAGCTATAGGAGAAACTCAGAAAACCCCCAGAATGTAGCTTCAGTTGCAGGTGGAGGCGTGTCTGTCAGTGAAGGGGGAGATGAAGGGTCCACCTGGCAGGGCCGCAGACCGCAGGGGCGTTGGGTTCAGTGGTGACCCACATCTCCTTCACCCTAAAAAGCCCTGTCAGGCCCCCAGCACCCAGGGGCACAGCGTCCCCGGGCAATTAAATCCCACTGCTTCCTGAGGAGGCGACATTCCCGCAGACCCCGAGGTGAAGGAAAGCGGCCTCCAGGCTCCAGAAAGAGCAGCCCGGAGGCCAGAGCCGGAGTCAGACCGCGTTCTGGTGCCGCAGGGCTCCCAGCGCCTTCTCCGCTCAAAGCAACCGATTGCCCTCCCTCCCGGCCTCCCTCCCGGTGCCCCCACCCCTCCCGCATCTACACACACTCGCAGCCTCTTGGCTGAGTCACCCACCCAGCAGTGCAGCCTCAGATCGTCTGCGCACCGGCCCAGGCAGCCCCTTCAGCTGAGACCGACGGGCACGCGCTGGAACCCCGCCGTCTGACAGCAGGTGGCCGCTGCGCCCGTGGACACGGGGCGGGAGAGCTGCCGCATGACCGTAGGCGCAGTGATTAGACAAGCGAGAACCCACGACTTCTGGAAACATCGGTGCCTTTTGTCTTCATGGGTCTGCCCGCCCCAAGGCACTGGCTGCCTTTTTAAAAGCAGCTTTATTAAGATAAAATGCACATGCCCAGCATGTCCTGATGGCTCAGGTGAAGTCTGTCAGACACAGTCCACACCATCCCAAAGGCCCAGGTTCACACCCCAGGGCCAGAGAGAGCAACCAAGATGAACAACTACATAAAATGAATAAAAAGCTTCTTCCTCCCCTCTCTTCCTGCCTGCCTACTTGCTTCATTCCTGTCTGCACTATTTCTTTAAACACAAGTCCTACAACTGCCCCCTGGATAGCGCAGAAGCCCCCGGTCACTCTTAGCAAACCCTCAGAGCTGTACGCCCAGCACAGCCCCCAGCCTTAGACTGTTCCCATCTTTTTGAGCCGTTAGCGGTCACTCCCCTGTCCTCTCCCATCCCCCTGCCCTAGGCAACAGCTCCTTTGCTTTCTGTCTCCAGAGGTGTCATCAATTTCATCTCTGTCCTGTAGTAGGTGGCCTTCCTGTGTCTTCTTGGGACAAGTTTTCCTGAGCAGAATTTTCCCAGCTCGGCCACACGATAGCGAGCACCAGTGTTTCCCCACCACAGCATCACTCTCCAGGGAACGAATGTGCCTCGACTAGTTGATCCTGTCGTCAACGGATGGGCATTTGGGCTGCTCCGCTTCCGGGCTGTCTGAACATTCTAGCACATGAGCGAGAGCATTAGCTCCTGCAGGGAAGGAGGTTGCGTGCGTGTCTCCCGGAAGGTGTGGTTCCAGCAGGCGTACAGGCTCCCACAGGGACAAATGCACGTGTGCGTGACCTCGCTCATGGAGGAGATTCAGTAGTGCCCAGTCTGCTTCCTCAGCTGTCAAGGAGAGACAGTCTGAGGCCACCAGCCGGCGTGTAGCCTCTAACATCTAAAAAGCTCTGAAATCTGAAGGTTGTCAGAAAAGTTTGTGGCAAAACCGGCGTGAAAGGTATGCGTAGTACCCCCTGCCCGTCCTGGGTCTCGAACCCGGGTCCGTGGGCCTTGCGTGGCCGGCACCTTAGCTGCCTGAGCCACAGGAGCACACCTGCAGTCTTACCTGTGGTGAGAAGAGTGTGTCTCACTGCACGCACTTTCTGTTTTTAAGGAGTGGCCCAGGCACGGATGAGGTCGGGCAGGCAGGCAGGCAGGAGAAATGGGAGGAGGAAGCATCTTTATGTATTTTATTTACTTGTCCATCTTGGTTGTTTCCCTGGCCCTGGCTGTGAACCCAGGTCCTCAGGATGCGCGCGGACTGCGCGGCGGTGGACTTACCCGCTAGGGCCCGAGGGCGCCACACTGCACACAGTGCCATGTGCTTGAGACGGGGCAGTGCCCCCGCCCCCAGGGCTCTCCAGGATGCAGGAAGAATGAGGACAGAGCTGGCCACCAAGAACAATGACGGTTGTCTTTAAGGATTGACGGGAAACGGAGCTGTGCAGATTTGGCCCTGAGAGTCGGGGATGAGGGCACGCCCCTTCCCTGAGCAGCAGCACGGAGCCCCGGGCAGCTGTGGTCACCATCGGGGAGGTGGGACTAGGTGGTTTGAAGCCCTGGTCCCAGAAACTTCATCAGCATTGACGGGGTGGGGCGACAGGCAAGCGGGCATTTAGCACAAAGTCCGGACGCAAGGCTTTCAGAAGTTTGCGTGCCGGTCCAGAGTCACAGGGCTGAGGGGCCGTGGCGTCGAGGGACCCCAGCCCGTGCACCGGCCCGCCCAGGGCCTGGGGAAGAGGTCAGAGAAATGTCTAGGGCTACGGCAGCTCTGCTGCGCTGCTGGGAAGGCAAGACGTACAGCCAGTCCAGAAGATGGTCCAGCAGTTTCTTCAACACACGCTGACCACGGGCTCCAGCTCTTTCCCAGCAGGACTTGCCAAGAAAGGAAGGCTGTGTTGACTGAAAGATGAGCGTTGTGCATAGCACTTTCTTACAATCCGCGAACTAAAAATCGCAACTGTCTGTCAATGGATGAACAAATCTAGTCTCTCTGTACAGTGGAGTTGTTGATAAGCTCGACACGCATGCATCTCCAGTGCTTGTGCCAAGTTACGCACGTCCGCTGGAGTAGCGGTTGGGCCCACCGTCTCTGGCTGAGCGCGGTCCACACACATCCCCAAGACCTGGGCTGGTGTCGTGGGGTCAGGAGGTGGCGGGGAGACAACCAAGATGAACGACTAAATGAAACAGTGAATGAAAGTGTTTCTCTCTCCTCTCTCTTCCTACCTGCCTACTTGCCTTCATTCCTGCCTGTGTCTTTCCTCGAAATACTAATGATAAATAAAAATAATAAAAAGCCAGATGAAAAAGAGTACCTACTACAAAAGACCATGCATATAAAATTCTAGAACACTCAGACGAGGCTAATAGGGAGAGCAAACAGATGTGCGATCGTTTTGTAAAAAGGTGCTAGGAACAGGGGTGACTGGCATTATCTGGGCTGGACATTTTCACAGGCACACCCATCTGTCGTCACTCATGCCCTGGACACGTTCCACACTGGCTGTGTGCCAGTTATGCTTCCAGGTGGCTTTTCTTGAAAGCGACAAAAAAATAAGACTCCCCTTTCTCTGCTCGGTGTTAGATGTCAATGCACTCTTGCAAGAAGCACTTTTTTACTCCCCTGGCCCCGTTGCTGTTATTGTGGTGTGGCGTGACCTTGAAACCACCCAGCTGTCCCTGGGCAGAGCCTGCCTCCTGTGTGGTGCCTGTGGACTCCCCGCAGCAAGACCTGGGTTGCAAGGTCTGTGGACCCTGAATCTGCTTGCCTGTAAGTGAGGGACACAACCACCAGGGGGCGGGCTGTGACTCCCAATTTCTGAAAGAGGCTTTGAGAAGCCAGGTTATCCCGAGCCGGGCAAGCTTTTCCACGCCACTCACATCTTTAAAAAAAATTTTTTTTTTTTTTTAAGCGCAACAGATAGCTAAACAAAGAAACTGGGAATTCTATGCAGCTACTAAAAACACTCCCAAATTAGGCTCTTTGGTGCCACAATTTGGATGGAACTGGAAGAGAACATGTTTAACGATGTAAGTCAGAAAGAGAAAGAAATGCAGAGCTTCACTCGTGTGTGGAACACAGATAAGTCCTGGGCAAACGCACGGACGCAGGATGACGGCTCGGGGCGGGGACGGCAAGCAAGGCACAGGTGGAAGACACGCGCTGCGGTGGCAGCTCTGCGGTGTGACTTGCAGGCACTGAGAAGCGAGTTCAAGATCTTAACATGATTCTGGCTTTGTAAACAAAAGGAAAAATAATGCAATTATTATATTTAAAATATATACAGGAAATATTTCTTTTTTTAAAGAAAAGGAAATCAGCTGCTCTTGATCACGTGGACATTCTGATTAAATGCTGGCTGCTGTAACTAAGCACAAAACAAGCCCAAATCAAAGCCTCGCAAGCCACCTACTCAAGGTTTTGAACATGTCCTTCTAGGGACCAGCATTCCAGTGTCTGTTCTGATTCAGAGGTCGTCGTTCTGGAGGTGACATTGGCCACACGATTCACCTCGTCTTGCCTGGTGGAGTAGTGGTTAGGTCGCTCGCCTCTGAAGGAGCACAGGCCACGTGCCCCTGGGTTCAAGGCCCAGGTCTGGAGGGAAACAACCAACGTAAACAACTAAAATGAAAATAAAGTAAAAATTCCTCTTCTTCCTGCCTGCCTGCCTGCTCGCCTGCATTCCTGCCTGCACCTTTCCTTAAAAACATAAAGAAAGAAAAGAAGACCGCACACCGTGGAGATGGCCTTCGTTGAAGGTATCCGAACAGTCCTTCTTGAACTTTCGTGCCCGTGGCGTCGCCGGGATGTGGCTGAAGTGCAGAGGAGAATGTGCCTTCCGCTGAGACAAGGACACACAGCTGGGAAGTCAGGTGCCGCTGGCGTGACCCAGTCTGCTGGCTGGAAGACCCTGTGCTGAAGGTGCTGCTCCCAGCTGACAAGAGACCCAGACAGCAGTGGCGTCCACCGTGGAGAACGTCCTGCGGTGGCTGTGTGACGTGACGGAGCGGTCTGGCTGTAGGAGTCCAAGGCTCCTTCTGGTCTGGGGCCACCTCCACCTTCACGGCCCAGACAATTCCCTTCCACAGTCACATCCCTGCGGCAAGAAGAGAGACACAGTCATGGGGAGGGTGGGCCCCTTCCCTTGAAGGTGACCCCAGTGCCAGTGCATAGATTATACTTGCAAGCGAGGCTGAACAGAGCATGTCTGCCCGGCGTGTGTCTGGAGCCCTAGGTCAGTGAACCGTCACCAGGCCAAAAATGAGATGCCGGCAGCAACGGCCCAGCCGGCTGGAGCCCACATCCCGACGGGAGACCCCAGGTTGCCTGGGAAAGAGGATGCAAGACCTAAAACTGTCTGAAAAGATGCAAAGTCCTGTTTCCAGAGGCTGCAAGACCCTCCACGCTGCCTGGGAAGACTCAACGTGGCAGCCATGTGAGAGACGGGGAGGGCATCCTGTCTCCCGGGGTCCCGGACCTTTGAGCCCCTGGAAACAGAAGGGGACCCTGTCTCCCAGCTGCGGGGGAAGCCGAGAAGCGTCCTGCACCCTCTCAGCTGCACCCTCAGCCAGCCTTGTACAAATCCCCACCATCGAAGGCCGATTCCCTCCTCGAGTCTGGCCCCTCCGCTCCCGTGGAGAGTGAATACCCTTCTGTCACGTGCTCATGAAACTTTCTCTTGCTTGCTGACTTGTGAAGGCCCTCACACCCGTGTTCCGGTCACCTCCACCTTAAATCCACCTGACAATACTCACATGCCATCAGGTGGGACCTAATCACACCAAGCTGGGAGGCTGTGACTGTCATGTCCCCATCAAAAAGTCAAGGGATCTCTTATTATTAGAGAAGAAGGGTAACTGGGTGTGGGGGCAAGAACCAGCAAATTTTCTCCAAGACCTTTAGTGTTAAATACATTACAGTTTACCTCGAAGCTGGGCTACTCAGCCACTAAGGAGTGAGGTCAATCTCTATAAATGCTACTGAGAGGCATCACCAGCACGATCTGGAGAAACAGGTAACCTGGTGAAAGGCACCTGTCAATGTGGGCTCGTTTTTATCTGAGGGAAAATAAAAATCCATGGGTCAGTCAGTCACACCTGCATCTATGTGTCCACTGCTCGGTTTCACGTAGAGTCCAGTGCCTGACAGGAGGGGATCCTTAGGGGACTGAGATTGAAAGGCTGTTATGGTAAGAAGACAAAGGACTGTTTCTACCCCAGACACATCCGCCCTTCCCGGGACCGGCCTGCAGGCATCCTGTGTCTGGGTGGAGAAGGAGAGGCGGCAGCGTGTGGGAGAACCCGTCACCAGCCAGGCACCACCCAGCACTTCCTTTAGTCCCGAGGAGCCAGGGAGCGAAGAGGTGGCCGTCCACTGGCTTTGTCTGTCCAGCATGCCCTCCCTCTTCTAGAGACAAATCTGGTTTTCTCTGGGGAACAACCCAGGGTGCAGGGCAAAGAGTCTGGCGCTCTTCGGCTCAGAAGATTGGGCCAGGAGTGGGCACGTGACCCAGGTGGCCTGGTAAGCGCCAGGCCAAGGCTGCTGAGATTGCTGTGCAAGCTGTTGGGGAGCATCGGTTTCCTGCGGCGCCTGAACATGCATGGATGTCAGCTGGAGGTTCTGGGACAATTCCCAGGGAGGGCCTCAGCTGGGAGCCTCAGCAACGCTCTCCCCAGCTGGCGAAGCAACCGCCTCGCCCCAGAGGGGATCTGGGTGCCCTACTCCAGTGGGTGGAGACTAGTCTCCCCCGGAATGGGCCTCTGTGGGGAGAGGGAGCAGTCAGAGGGAGACAGAGGGTCAGAGACCCTGTTGTGTGTTCATCTGTTGGACCATTTGGAGGATCATGCTGGTGTGCTTTTAAGGTGGGAGAAGGAACCCCTGGAGAGGGAGAAGGTGAGGGTGTAGCTCCCAGGTGAGAATAGCTATAGATTGGGCCCCCTGAGAACAGATCTTTCTTGGCCCCTCCTCCCCTCCCCCCTGCTCCCTTCTTCTTCTCCCCTCCCCCTCCCTCCCCCTTTGCCCCCTCCTCCCACCCCCTCCCCTCCTCTCCTCTCTCTCTTCCTCATCCCCCCTCCCCTGCTCCTCCTTCCCTCCCTCCTCCTCTTCATCCACCCCTCCTCCCTTCCCTTCCTCTCCTCTCCTCTTCCCTCCCCTCCCCTTCCCTTCCCTTCCTTTCTTGGAAGTACAAGAAGACATGGCATTTTTTAAGGAGGGAAGAGAAGCAGGAAACACTTTCATCTATTTGTTTATTTAATTTTGGTTGTCCCCCCCACCTTGGACTTTACAGGTCTATGATCCAGCCGCAGGCTTAGCACCGGAGTCACCAGGGAACACTGTCTGGTGCTTTCAGTTTAATCCCCAGAGGGTAGAACAGGGCTGGATGCGTGATTGCACGTAGTAAACGACGGAATAAATGCGCTCTAGGCTGGACAGCAGAGACAGAGCACCGCCTATAACTCTGGCAAGACGGGACAGTCCTTCCATGTGGAAATGGCTGAGAAGAGGGGTCAGGGGCCCTGGCCGCTTCTTCCACATCGCGCGGGTCTGTGGCTCCCATTTTCAGAGGTGTCACGTTGCTGACGAAGCCCGTAGGAGAATGACCGGCAGAATCTGCTGCGCCCACTGAGATGTGATAGAAGAGCTTCCACTAAGGGGCCACTGAGGGAGCCGTGGGCACAGCTCGGCCATCAGAACACGTCGCCCCAGAGCCTGCTTTTCTCCTTGTGCTTCCTTTGTGCCGTCACCTCAGGCGAAAGTTGACACCATCTGACAGTTCATTCACGTTTTCTAGATTTTGTGCTTGAGCGCAATCCAGACAGCGGGCCGTGTCTCGATAAAACTTTATTTATAAAACAAGCAGGGCCCATTGGGGCTGGGACCAGGGGCAGGGAGGGAAGGAGGAGGAAGCTTCTGACCTCAGTCGAGAGGGATGGACTGTCACTGACAGACTCCCCTTCTGCAGCTCAATTCGGGATATCAGTGCTGCAATGATGAGGCAGCCAAATTTAGAGACCACGGTATCATGTGACCTATTTGGAACATCTGGGACCAGAGGCTTCTTGCCGCCTGGCTCAGGTTAAGGCAGAGACAGTCACCTCGCCCTGTCGGCAGGCACGGGAGAGCAGTGGCATTCGCTGAGGCTCACTGTCTGCCTTCTGTTTCTCTCCAGCTCCCCATGGGCTGTGGCTCCGTGGGGGCAGGGAGGCGGCCTGGGACCGGAAGCCAGCTGTCCTCATTTCCAGGTGTGCACCCAGTAGGGCCGAGCGCCGGCCAGGGCAGCGAGCCAGTCATGATTCAGAAGGACTGCAGCAGGTGGGAGCTGTGACACCATGTCTGCCGGGAAGACTGAGTCCAGTCGTTGAGAAAGAGCGCACACACGTCGCAGTGAGCAGACGGAAGCTCGGCAGTGCCCGTGGACAGTCCCGCCGAAGCCGGACCACCAGCTGCGATGCGGGGACTATTCTTTCCCCCTCGTGCCAACAGGTGCTGAGCAGTTCGCAGACGGGGAGTAACCTGGCCAGGCCACATACTTTGTGGCGTCTACTGAGCTTCTTCTTGGTTTAGTGCCAAAGATGAAGCTGGCCTTTTTGTCTCTTACCCCACGCTGAGAGACACACCAGGTGTGCCCTTCCGGAGCAGAGTCCCAGCTGCAAAGCTCCCCGTCGGCAGGGGCAGGCTCACCTCCAAATGCACTTCATGCATGATTGAGGGCTAAAGGCTGTGGTCTTGTAACAAGAGACGCAGCCGTGACGTGGTGTCCTAGGCCTTGTGTGGCCTAGGACAGGCCACTGCTTCCGGCCGGGCACAGTCCACCTACATCCTCAGGAACCACGTTTACTACCTGGGGTCGGGGGGAACCAAGATGCACGACCAAGGTGAGTGAATACAGGGCTTCTTCCTCCTCTCCCTGCCTGCCTGCCGCTTTCCTGCCTTCATTCCTGCCAGCTTTCTTCTTTCGTCTTTAAAAAGGAAGAAAGACCTTTCGGTCTCATTTCTCAGCCCACAGGGAGAGTCCTCTCTCGGTTCTGACAGTCAGGTGGTGGCACCTAGCCACGGGGGGTGACCCAGCCGTTTCCCAGGATAGAAGAGTAGAGGCTGCCGAGCACTGGAGAGGGTGAGTGAAGGTGGAGATCCCAGGCGAGTGTGACTATGGCGTGGACCCTGTGAGAACAGGTCTTCCTCCGCCCGTCCCACCTCTTCCTTCTCCTGCCCCCTACCCCCCTCCTCTTCTTGAGAGATGCAGGCAGGCAGGAAGAGACAGGTGAAAGAAGAACTTTCTTTGATTTATTTGTTCATCTCGATTGTTCCCCCCCTAGGCCCAGGGACACAAATCTTTGGGTCTTGGGGACATACATGGACTGTGCTCAGCCAGAGGGGGTGGACCTAACTGCTACTCCACCAGAGCGTTCCAGATAATTCTTTCATTTCATCCTTGAGACCACCCTAACTATTGGATATGTGGGGAGACCGAGGCACAGAGAGGTCACTTGCCAAGAGCCATGCGGTAGCAGGCCAGGATTTAACCAGACCCTGAAGGCAGAGCCCAGGCACCTGCCGGGAACTCGGGCGAGAAGCACACCAGTGCGTGGTTGGTAAACCCCCTGCCGTCATGCAGCTGGTGGCAAACTTGGGCCAAGCTGGCTTCTGAGGGAGTCCGTTCCACTCTGATTATCTCCAAGTGTGTAGAGGTCTCACTCCAAACTTCAGCCTCCGTCACAGGTGACCCGTTGTTAACGTGTCCGGTGACTGATTTAAATAAGGCTCCTGTTGACCATTAACAGTCCACTATGCACGGACCGGCAAGGCCTCGTGAGACACAGCTTCTCCCACTGACCCCCTGGCACAGAGGGGCTTTTTGGGGGTGGAGGGGGTGCCTGCTTCATGAGAGCACAGCTTTCAGCACGTTATATGTCTTCGACTTTACTATTTTCATTAACTTTGTTTTTTTAACCTAACCATATTTTTTTCTGTTGTATAGTTCTTTTGTTTGCATTTGGTATACATTCACTTTAGGGTGCTGAAATGGCCTCTCTGTCCTTGAGTATTTCACACAGACCTCAGAGTCCCCGAGCCTTTCCTCTCCACCTTGTCGCCTCCTCCCCTTCTTGCATCCGCCCTCCTGGAAGCCCGTCTTGTGTCCTGGGGATTTTGTTGGGGTTTGTCTGTTCATTTGTAACATTTTTTCCTAAGAGGAAGGCAGGCAGTGGTCAGGAAGGAAGGGAGAGGAGGAAGAGGCATTTTATTTATTTAGTGGTTCACTTCAGTTTTCCCCTGCACCCCACGCCGCCCGTGGATGTGAACCCACGTCCTTGGGCTGTGCCTGGGCTGCTCCCCCAGGCACAGACTTAACAGCTGAGCAACGAGGGCGGCCTCCCCTACGACATTATTTGTCGTTGTGGTACCTTTGATTTACGAAATAAAATGTTTAAAAATGCAAGTTCACGGTTCATCAAATACAGGCCAGCACACCACGCCCATCACCAAATCTCTGACAGTCCTCCACTGTCCACTGTCCACTGTCCACTGGACCCATTACCCTTGGTTCGCAGCCCCTGACCCTCATTACACTTTGAAGACCTGTCCAGCTGCACACATTATTCCAGTGTCAAGCAAGCACTAGACTCAACATTTGTGGGCCCTGCGAAGCGATGGCCACGACCCGTTTTCTCAGTGACGTGCACACGTAGAGAAGCACACGGCTGCCCGGAGCCCCAAACCGCACCGTCCTGACGGGCTAACCTGTAAATACAAGCTGGAACCTCTTGACCCCCTTCTCCCACTTCACCGCCCCTCTGGGAACCACCAATCTGTTGGCTTGGAGTTTAGAAGGAGCGCTGACCAGAGCACCCCAGATACACACACTGCCCCGAAGCTTGTCACAGAGGAACGGTTCTCAGACACTTTGGCCTCAGGGCCCCATCACAATAAAGGACCCCAAAGGGCTTATGTGTATGCGACTTATATCTATATTTACCAAATTGGACATTTTGATTAGAAACCAACTTTAAATGTTTATGAATTAATTTTATAAGGTTAACAACAAATCTATTGCATGTCAAATGCCTTATTTTTTTTTTTAAAGGAAAAGTGCAGGCAGGCCTGAAGGCGAGCAGGCAGGCAGCAGGGAGAGAGAGGAGGAAGAAGCACGTATTTTTATTTAGTGGTTCACATTGGTTGTTTCTCCCCAGACCTGAGAAGCAAACCTGGGTCCTTGGGAGGCATGTGGACTGTGCTCCTTCAGAGGCAGCTGATCTAACCGCCACTCCACCAAGGCGTGCCATAAACACCAACCTCTATTTTCTCAAAACATTTAGTGAGAAGCGTAGTTTTTTGCCCATTTCGTCGGGTGTGATGAAAGTCAGCTGAAGTCTCACCTCTGCTTCCATCTGTCGTGACAGCTCACAGTTTCTGAGAAACCCCACTGGACATTTGTGAAACAATGAGACAAATGAAAGCAAAGCAACATTCAGGATTACGAAAAACCTTCTGCGTAGTAGCTCATGGAGTCTTCCTGACAAGACCGCTCAGTTTATCCTGACAACACCTTCTATTTCAGATCACGAAACCTGAGTCTGAGAGATGAGGACAGGAGACAAGGGCCAGGCTGAAAGCCTGGAATCCTTCCCCAGCGCCTGAGCTGGGCCCCAGCCCTAGTCGCCCCCACCCTTGAACTCTGACTCGCCTGAGAGCTGCGACCCCTGGGAACTCCCAAAGGGAGGTCCCTTCTCCCCATTTATAAGAGACTCCATTTTAACAGCTCTCGCTGGCTCCCGTCACCCCAAGCTGCACGCGTCCCTTCTGTTTAGTTGTTTGCTAGTAAACTTGCTACGTGGTGTTGCAGGCGTCTCCCCTCGAATTCTTTCCCGGACAAACTCTGCACTCGTCAGTGCCAGGCACACGCATCACGAGCACTTAAGTCATTTACAGGAGAACACACAGCAGAGGAGAGAGCCCCGGGAATGAGGTTCTTAACCCCGCACCGCCCTGCAGACGCAGCGATGTGAACTGGGACTCCTGGCCCTGAGAGCAAAACAAACCAGTGCAAACACCGCGGTTCCCTGAACTGACGCCACCACACAGAGGAAGAATGAGCTCAAGAGCGCACGGTCCCCCTGGGGGTGCAGGGGTGTATTCCCCCCGCAAAGCAGGCTCTGTGAACATCCATTTGCACTGGGGTAACCTGAACACCCAGAAAGGCTGCTTGACTTGCCCCAGGTCTGAGTTACTAAGTCAAAAATGCACTTGGCGTGGCCTGGTGGATTTAGCATTAAGTTCACGGTCTCTGGCGGGCAGTCCGCATGCAGCCCAAGGACCTGGGTTCATGTTCCCAAGGTAGGTGGATGCGGGGGAGCAATCAAGACGAACCACTAAATAAAATAAATAAAGTGCTTCTTCCTCCTCCCTCATTCCTGCCTGCCTGCACCTTTCCTTTAAAAACAAAATGTCTCGTTTTCCTGCCAAACTGGGCCCTGCCCAACGCTTGCCTGCTGACTAGGAAAGCTGTCTTTCAGCTTTTAGAGTTTGTTCTTTTCAGTTCTTACAATAAATAGCAGCATTTGGAGGGAGTGGGGAGGGGGCGGAAGTGTGTTTTTAAAGGCTGTAGAAAAATCGAGGAAGAAATCACAACTGTCTGTAGACCTCAAACTGGAGTTCTAGACCGCGGGGGTGCTGGGGGGACAAGGCTACAGCCTGGGTGCCCTGTCTTCGCTCAACACACGCATTCGACCTTCTTGTTCATTTCTAGTCATTTCCCAATCCTGATGCACGGGGGGTGTTCTCAGTAAAAACCCAGACAGGGATTTATCATGAAAAATCAGGTACCTTGCCAACGTTGGGGCTCAAATGAGCACACAAGACAATAGGCTGGAACTGAATCTTGGGAGGTAAGATTTGGGTCAGGACTTGTCTCCACCGATGGAGAAGCAAGGTCTGCATTTACCGAACTCATTGTTTCTACATTTTTTTTTTTAGATATAATTTGCATAGAATCAAATGAATGAATCTTAATTACTCAGGTTGATGGGCTTGAACAATTGTATATACCCATTTAATTACAGCCTCCATTAGATGGAGGTATGCTCCTTGCCACAGAAAGGGATTGGGACCCCCTCCTGATCAGCTTCTACCTCCCACTCTGGTCTCTGGTTTCTATCACCAAGGCGTCATCTTCCCTGTTCTTGAACTTCAGAGAGTGGGCTCCTTCACGTCTGGTGTCCTTTGCTCAGTGTGGCGGTTGAGATTCTTGCATGGCTGAGGAGTCAGTGGCTGGCTCCAGCTGACAACGCCACGGTGTATGAAGGAAGCAGAGTCCTCACACCTGCCGATGGGCGGCTGTGATTCATTACCACGTTGGGGCTATTCTGAGCAAGGCCAGAGTGGTCGTATGTGTGCAAGTCCTTTCCAGGACGTGTGTTTTCATTTCTCTTGAAATTGGGAGGCATTTAACCTTGCGAGAAACTCCCCAAGGCTTTCCAAAGTTGTATGACCTCTCTCTCTCTGTCTCTCTCTCTCTCTTTCTCTCTCAAAGGTGCAGGTGGGAATGAAGGTGAGTAGGCAGGCAGGCAGGGAGGGAGAGGAGGAGGAGGAAGCATTCTATTTATTTTTATTTAGTTGTACATCTTGGTGGTTCTTCCAGGCCCAGGACACGAACCTGAGTCCTTGGGATGTATGTGGACTGCACTTTGGCCAGAGGCAGTGGAGCAAACCACTACTCTACCAGGGTGCACCACTGTTTTCCGTTTTACCGGGAGAGGGTAAAAAGCCCTGACAGTCCCAGAGACTGTTGAAGGTGACAAGCCAGTGGCCAAGGGGCTGCAACTGGCCCTCACAGTTTATGTAAATTGTGTATAAAAATCTGGAGCCCCCTTATTTCTAAAACCACCTGAAGGCCATTCTGGTCCCACTGGGCCTGTGTTCCTGCAGTTAGAGCTCAGTTGGGACACTGGCTCCCCTGCTGGCCTCACTCATCACCCCTCCTCAGTAGGCGGGATGCCCTGGGAGCAGGCCCAGGCTTCCCAGACTTGCCCCAAGAAGTCAGGACCCAATCCAGAGGGTGGGGCAAACCCCTCACCCCCTCCTCTACCCCCCGGCACCCCACGGCCTTGCAGGTATTGTGGCTTGGTTCTCAGATCAGTGTCAGGAGGTACACGCCCCATCCCTCTGTCCGTCTGCCTTCCCCAACTGCTTCTTCAGACACCTGCCCCCTGGGAAGGCCTGGTCCTCTGGTGAGTCCACATGCCGGGTCCCGGTGCACCTGGCCGCCCTGTCCTGCCCCAGCCCCTCTGCTCCTTCAGTGCTCTGGACCTCAGTGGCCAAGGTTCACACCCTGTCTCTGCCACTTACTAGCTCAGTGGCCTTCCTCTAGACCCTTTCTCTAGACCCTGTCTTAGAGAGTTGTTGGAAAGACGGTGAGCAAAGCAAAAACAGCACCTAGGACAGCACCCAGGCTGTTGTCCTGGGGGCTGCCGTTCCAGACCCCAGGGCCCAAGCAGGTGAGTGAAGGACAGGGGTGGGGGGTGGGGCCGTGACTCCTGCCAGCCAGCAGCTATCCTATGACCTGGTGTGGCCAGGTCTTCCAAATGTTCTGTGAACATGGGAAGTCTAAAGTCTCTGGGTTTGTAAAAGCCAGTAACTACGTGAAATTGTTCTGTATCCCTGAGTTCGAGTCCCAGGCTGGGGGTGGGAGGGGGAGGGAAGGGTGACAGCCAGTGCAAACAACTAAATAAAAATAAAGTGAAATGCTTACTCCTCTCTCTTCCTTCCTGCCTGCCTGTTTGCCTTCATTCCTATCTGCACCTTTCCTTTGATTTTTTTCCCCCTGAATGCTCTGCGTGTCCGCTGAAAACAGTGTCTCTGCTGCCGCTGAGGGACCAGGGCTGCAAGTGGCTTCCAGGGACTTTGCCTCTGTCTCCTGCCTCCCCCGCCAGCATCTCCCCTCCCCCTTCCTCCAGCTGTTCCCAGCTGGCCTGTCCCCAGCATGTTGGCAGGCCAGTGGAGGACTGGGTGAGTGAAGCAGGCTGGTGCCCTGGCTCCAGCGGCTCCCCTGCCCCTCCTGGCCACGAGGCCCAGGTGAGGGCCCTTATGGAGGCTGCATGGATGGAGCTCAGGTTCTGCCATCTTCCCCACAGGGGACAACTCGGAGTTCAAGATCAAGGGTTCAGGGCTGGGCCCGACCTGCCTTCTGCCCTGGGGAGATCATTGCTCTAATCCAGAGATAATTTCTCTGAAGCTAGAATTGGAGTTTGACCTGCAAGGAGCTCTCTGGGTGGTAGGAGGTGCCGAGGGAGGGCCACACTGTCTTTGCAAGCCTGTGTGGGACAAGAAGCACAGGTGACTCGCTTCTCACAGTCACCTCTGCCTCCTTCTGCCTCAGACACCAACGACAGGCGCAAGGCAGGTGGCTCCTGCATCCAGAGGAAGGTAAGACCACCCTCAACCCAATACCCACTCCCGGTGCTGGGCAAGCTGCTCTGTGGACAGCAGGCAGACTGGCAGGAAGGACTCCCGCTGTGACAGCAAGAAGTTCCTGTGAGGTGTGGGTTGGAGAAGAAGAGGGAGTGTCTGGTTACAGGAGGGAAGGAAGTGATGGGCTGGGGGGTTCGAGCTGCGTTTTGGGAGTAGAAGAGCTGAAATTGGGGGCCAAGAGCTTCTGAGAATTGAGAGACTAGAAATCTTCCGACGGTTCGACAGCATGATGTTCCTGCGGCTTGGCGCAGTGCCCGGCACACAGAGCCTGGAAGGAATGACTGAAGGATGACGCTCAGGTTTCTGGGGTGGGCAGTGGGCGACGAAGTTGCCATTAGGCGGTATGGAAGAACTGCAAGAAGCGCACAGCTGCTTTTGCACGTGTCCGTGTGAGATGCCGCTTGGGCCCCTGGGGAGGCACCACGTTGGCCTTTGGACAGACAGGCCTGGGGCTCGAAGGTGCTCCTGGGGGTGTCCCTTCTCTCTAGAAATCATGAGCGGCCCTCACTGGAGGGACAAGGCAGTGGAGAAGAAAGCTCCCCAGGTCCCCTGGGCTCACGTTGGGTAACCTTTCGTGGACTGTTTTGGAAACACATTTGCCCAGTGGGCTGACGGTTTCCTTCCTCATTCCCAGAGCTGTGGCTTGTCCTAATGGTCCGGGGTCAGGCCCAGCTTAAGTTCAAAGGCTCCTGAGATCTGACCTCCCAGAGACCTGTCCCTAATGGACCTCATAGCATCAGTTGTCGAGGAATCCGGAGGTGATCCCTCAGCTGTCTTCCTCCTCTCCCTCTGCTTGGGCTGCCCTGTGCCCCAGGCAGCCTGGACTAAGGGTCCCCGGGCTGAGCAGGGTGCAGAGCTTCAGTGTTAAACCCGGGTTGGAGCTCCGTTAACGGCATTTACCGGTAGTACAACCTGGGGCCTGGCCTCAGCTTTGTTTTCTCACCTGTTCAATGGATTGATCAGGCACCTGACCTCTTGAGGGCGCTGTGTGTTTGCACGAAGTGGACATACAGGTGGCCAGGTTCTGCCCTGCCACAAAAGGCTTTATAAAAGGGACAGGAACAGGCACGTTCTAACAAACTTGCTTAATCCTTTTACCTTATCTGTGGCACATCTGATTATCATCTGATGATTGTCTCCATTTAATCATTTGGAGACCCAGCCTGGAAGAAGTTTTGTGTCCACATCGCAGAGATAACAGGAGGCCGCGAGGGGGCCGGAACCGGGCAACGCCGCCCTCACATCTGTGCTCGTCACACACGTCTGTTTCCCAGAGTATTGTGCCTTCTCTTCTGAATCTGTAATTAGATGGTTATTGTCATCTTAGGTCAGTGCAGCTCCTTCCCCAGCTGCTTTCTCATTCTCTGTCCTGCTAGAGTTTGATGTTCTTGGGCAAACGTGCTGGCAGCCTAGCAGAATACCTAGTACTTTTTTGTGCCTTGGAAAGTATTGAGTACTGAGTTTTCTGCCCTAAATGTTGCTCTTTCTCTTTCCTGTGAAATGTCTCATTTGCACAGAGATAAAAATGCGGCCACCGAACCAGCACGCAGCCGTTCAGCTGGAGCCCCGCCCGCCGTGGGCTGCTTCCCCAGCTGTCCCGAGTGGGGTGTGGAAACTTTCCACATCTGTCCCGCAGATTATGTAGCTGTCGGAGGAAAGGGTGGGCCTGCCGCCAAGCTGCTTTTGCTGTTTGGCCAGTGGGTGCCAGGGCGGGCGTTCCTGCAGACAAAGCCATTGTTGTAAAGCTGCCCAGATTCCCATCCGCCCTCCTCTCCCACACAGGGCGAAGCCCAGACAACCCCTCGTGGCCCTCCCGAGGCAGTGCCAGGGGCGAAGGGGGCTTAGGGACCTTCCACTGTGTGCTCTGGGCATGCACGGGCTGGGTGAGACCCATGGGCACGGGCCACGCCCTTACTCACCACTTTATGCTGTGCCGAGCACAGGGCTGGCACACAGCTGGTGCCTAATAAAAGCTTGCCCCACTAAATCCCAGGATCTACCCCACAGTCTGGCACTCAGTTGGTGCCTAATAAGTGTTCCACTAAGTCCCAGGGCTTAGCACAGACGCTGGCACACGGCTGCTGCCTAATAAGTGTTTGTGGAGAACAGAGAAAGAAGGTGGAAAAAGCGAACGCAAGGAGAAGAGGAGGAGCCAGGAGGCGGGGAAGACACCAGCCAGTACTGGACAGCGCAGCGAGCTTCCGCTCTGGACCTGGGTTCAAATTCCATCTCTGACGCTTGCTGAGACCTGAGCCCAGCCCCCTCGCACCTCTCCGTGCCTCTGTTTCTGGCCTGCAGCCTGGAGGTGTGACAGACTTGTGACAGAGTTGTCTCATGGGCTGCGAGCACGAGGTAGCTTAAGGTGCCACCCACACCGGGCACCTGAATGAGGAAGAAGGGGTACAAGGAGGGCCTTGTCCCGAGAGTGGCCACCTGGCCAGGCAGCAGCCTTGGTTTCCACAGCGCCGGTTCCCACACGAAGACGCAGCCGGCCCCTGCTTGGCACGCGGGAGGATCAGGAGCCAGTGCCAGTGTGCCCAGAATGGTGATGAATAGCTTGTTTATCTGCTCCCACCCTCCCGGTGCCTGGCAGGCAGAGGCCTGGGAGGCCCACAGGGAGGGCAGGCTCAGCCCGCTGCCCCTCCTCTCTCCCCGTTCAGCAGCTTCCTGAAGGTCTAGTCCTCACCTTCCCCAAGCTCCCCGGGCTTGGAAGGCGCTGCTTGAAGAGTCTGCAAACACAGGCTTGGTCCCCGCTGTTCCACGTGGCACAGCTCCCTCCCCGTGAAGTGCAGTAACTCCCGACCTAGGGGCTTCACCCTTCAGACAGCTCTTAGGGCCCCTCTGACCCCTCCCCAAGCCTCCAAAACCTGCCTCTCCTGGTTAAACCCCCATTTGCAGCCGACCCTTCTCCCTGCAGCATCTCTGGTTCAGCTGGGTGACTCCTGGGCAGGCTGCTGTCATCTCATTTCACTGAGGACCACGACCACAAAATACAGACCTGCCCGAGGCTCAGGGGTGGAGGCTGATCTGGGGCGGAACTCTGGTTTCTGCTGCTTCTCTTGCTTCAGAGCAGGAGATGTGTCTCAGCTGGGACTGCCTGATACTGGCCAGTCTGTCCTCCTCCTGCCCCTCCTCCTCCTTCTCTTCCCTCCATCTTTCCTCAACACAAATCCTAAAGATCTGTGGGCGCTTGGGTCTTCTCCAGAGGGCCGCCAAGTCCCAGGTCTGAGAAGCTGTGAGCAGTCTCTCCACAGAATAAGAGACCTTCAGAGTGACCCTTGTTGGGGAGGGACCTTTGAAGATCCTGAGAGCCTCCGTGAGGCAGTTCTTCAAAGTGAATTTCCAGCTTCTTTTAGGCGTCGAAGGTGTGGTCCTCCACTGGGTGGGGGGACCACATGTGTGACTGTCACAAGTCGGGTGCTACTGACATCTAGCAGGCAGCTACCCAGGATGCTGCTAAAATTCCTACCCTGCTCAAAACAGTCCACCCACAACAAAGAATGACCCCGTGCGGAACGTCGGTGCGAAGATGAGAAATCCTGCTTGAAGCCCATTCTTTCTTTAGGGAGCTCTGATCAGGAGCAGGATGTGATTCTGCGAGCCCCTCTCCCCCTCCCCCTGTCAATGAATCACTCTGTTCTATGGATTCTAACTGCTAATGATGTTTCCAGTCCCTCTCTTAGCCCTCCCTTGACTCCACCGCAAACCCAGGTCATTACAAAAGAGCCCCCCTGCCCACATTCCTGCTTTCCTTGAAGCTCCCTCATCCCCAACACATCTGGTCAAATCGTTGTTCAAAATTCTTCACTGGCGTCCCTTCACGTCGAGTGCGGACATGAAATGGGTCCTTGCTGCCCCTCCCAGTGTTTGGCACCTTTGTGGGAGCAGGATTTTGTTGCAACCATGATTTGGGGCGCACTGCTGGAGGCAGGAATGCTGGGCCTGCCCTGAAGTGCACAGAGCGTCCCCTGCAATGCTGACAATGATCCAGTGCACATAAAACACAACTGGTTTAGTTTTTTTAATGTAAACATAAATTTGCCTTTGATTTTCGTGTCTCAATTTAAAAAATATTTTGTTTACCTTGTTACGCAATTTTCAGGATATTAAATTCACACCTTGGCCTGTGTGCCTTTCACCCCAACTTGTTCCCTCCTTCCTTCCCTGTTTCCTCTGCCCTCCGCCCCCTCCCCTGTTGCCAGCGTCTTGCATCCCGTGAATTTTGTTGACGTTTGTCTATTTGTTTCTTTATAGTTCACAGATGAGTGAAACCATCCTGCACTACTCTTTTCTCTCTGACTTATTTTGCTTAATGCGATCCCCTCCAGTTCCATTTAGATTGTTGCAAAGAAGCACAATGTCATCTTTTCCAGCAGCTCTTCAAGTGAAGTCAGCTGGAGCCGTTGAAACACCCACCATTTTAATCGAAGCTGTTTTCCTTTCACTCCTGTTAGATTATTGTATTGAGTTTTTTTAAGTGATGTGTGTAGATAGAGAATATCAACAATGGCTGTCATTCTAGTATCCGGTGAAAACAAGATGTCTGTAGGGTGAGGTTTCTATAAAGTCCTTTGAATGGTATCAAAGGACATAATCTGCCTTATAATGAATTAGCCTCACTCCCCACCTCTGCCCTCGCAATCTTACTTAATTGTCTGGCACAAACCTGATGGCTCCTTAAACAGGCCCTACCTGTTCACAACTCAGTGTCTGGAGGTGCCTCCGTCCTGCCCGAGAATGCTTTCCCCGTCCTCTCAGCCACATGAGACCACATACTCATTCTTCAAAACCCGGTTTATAAGCTACCATCTGGATTCCACCATGTAAAGTGAGCTGGTCCTTATCTCCCTGCCCCTGGTAGAACAGAATTATAATTGTAATAATACTGCTAGGGGAGGCAGCTTACTGAGAACAAGCGTGGAAGACACAGTTCTCCACACTTCACAGGTCTTTGCTCACAGAAATCCATGAAGTACAAACACTTGTTGCCCTATTCTGCCGAGGAGAAAGCGTGGTCCAGAGGAGCTAAGGGGCTGCCAAGCGGTGGAACGAGCTGCTTGGCTCCTCAGCTGGAATCTCAAACACATCAGTCTTTAAGCATCTCCTTTGGGTGAAACTCCCTACTGTGTTCATTATCTGTGAGTGGACTTTCCGTTATTGGAGTGGGCTGTGGCAAAGAGGAACAGAGTCTTTCCATTGTTTGTTTTTTTTTTAAAGTACAGGTGCAGGCAGGGAGGAAGGCCAGTTGGCAGGCTAGCAGGCAGGAAGAGAGAGGAGGAAGAAGTATCTTTATTTTATTTTTATTTAGTTGTTCACATTGGTTGCTTCCCTGCCCACTACCCACTAGGCCCGGGCCTGGAGCCCAGGGGTATGTGGTTTGTTTCTTTGGAGGCGATTGACCTAACCACTGCTCCACTAGGCCATACTGTCTTCTCATTTTTAAATCTCCAGAAACTGAAACCTCCAGAATGGAGTCACATCTTAACAAGCAATGTCCAAATCATTTATAATAAAAAAAAAAATCACCCTTGGCAGTGGGGGGCCAATGGACAGTGCTGGAAGGTCACTAGAAATTGGGCGGCGGGCATGGTGTAACAGCATGAATTTGATAAGAATGAATCTGCACACCTAAACCTTTTATAGTGCTGTGAAACGATGTGACCTCAATAAAATATATTTAAAAAATTACCCTTCAGATGATTGGGCATTTGATCATCTCTGATTTCTGTAAAAAATTACCATAAACTTAGTGGCTTAAAACAGCACAGGGGTCTCTTTTTAGAATTCTGGAAGTTGGAAATTCTAAATGGGTCTAACTGAGCTTAAATGAAGGTGATAATAGGTTAGAATTCTTTCTGGAGACTCTGAGGCGATTCTATTACTATGCTTTGTTTTGTTTTTAACCTTCTAGAAGCCAGCTACCTTCCTTGTCTTGTGACCATATTATTCTGTTTTCAAAATGAGCAGTTTTGGCCAAATCCTCTTCATGCTCTTATTTCTATAATTATTTCTTCTGATTTCCTCTTCACTTTTAAGAACCCTACCCCTGTGACATGTTAGGTCCACTCAGACAATCAAGGATTGTCTTGCTGCTTTAAGGAGAGCTGACTAGCAACCTTAATTCCACTTGCATACTTAATTGTCTTTTGATAGTGACAACATACTCACAGGTTCTGGAGATGAGGGTGTCAGCAGCTTTGAGAAGGACATTATTCTGCCTGCCACAGGAATGCCTTAGATTACCAGAGAAGAGTAGTATACTGAGAAACAGTGTAGGAAAGTATCGTTTCTGGAGCAAGATGATTTGCCTCCAAATCCCAGGCAACCACTTGAACTGCATCATACCAAACAGCTTACTTTACTTCTCTGTGCCTCATTTTTCCCATCTGTAAAATGGAATGTAACAACAGCACCCACTTTGCAGTTTTCTGAACACTTGGAGTGATGGCTGGTGTGTAGTAAGTGTTTATTAAATACATGCAAGCTTATGTGCATATCTAGCATTGGAAGAGGAGTTTAGTGCTGGCTGCGCCTCAGACAGCATCACTGACTTGATGCTCACACAGCTGGAGAGCGAAGACTAATTCAAGCGTCCACTTTTACTCCTGGACATGAGTTTAAAGTGGAAGCAGGGAGTGAAGGCATCTCTGCCCTTTTGTGGTTTGTTCTCTATATGTTGACAGGTGGGTGGTTAATTGATAAACGAGCTGTGGATGTGACGGGGCTTCATTGTAAATATATGCTGAATGAATGGGTGGACAGATGGAGGGACAGAGGATGGATGAATTTGCCTTTCTGGGGAACCCTCTCCACTACACCTCCCTCCAAGTGGTTCCTTTGGCTTCGATGGTCCGCGGAGGCAGCCGTGGAGAGGAGCAGAGTGGTGCTGGGGTCTTTCATCTGACCTGCGTTTGCACTTCCTCAGGACAGAGCTCCTTCAGCACCATGGAGAGCAGCGCCAGCAGCCCTACGCCCACCCGGGATCCCCTGGAAGCTTTTCCCCAGAGGAGCCTGGAACCCGGGGACATCGCTGTGCTGACCCTGTACTTCCTTTTTGTCCTCGCTGTCGGGCTGTGGGTAAGCCCCGGGGAGGAGCTGGGGCGGGGGCTGTTTGTCCCCCCTGAGCCACCCGCTTCACACTGGAGATAAGATAGAGGGAGAGAGGGTGGGAGGGAGGAGGAAGGGAGGTGCTATGATTCTACCCATTTTATAGTTCAGAAAATAAGAATTTAAGTGGCTCGTTCTACTCCTAAGTTAAGAGTGCTGAAGTCAGAATCTGCTTCACTTTAAAGTCCATGAGCTTTTTTTCTTTCTTTTTAAGTACAGTCATATGGTTCAAAAATAAAACACTTAAAATCACAGTGGAAAGTGTCATCACCACCCTTCCCTCCACAGGCAACCACTCTCGATTCACTTTTTAGTACACTATGTGCTCTTTCAGTTTATTTATGCAAATCCAATCACATAGCAATGCGTTTTTCTTTCTGCAATGGAAGGTACCTTATTTTACATGCTGTATTTTTTTTTTTCTCTGCTATTTTTTTATGTATCATTGTCTCTCAGTTAACTTCTTATTGGTAGATAGAAGCTTTCTCATCTTCTTAAAAGTTACACAGCATTGCATTAGATGATCGTACTGTGATCTGTTCAAGCTATCTCCTGATGTTGAACCATTTGGATGGCTTCTCATCTTTTACGATTACAAATTATGCTGCAATAAGCAAATGTTGGACACTCACTATTCTGGGTGTGTGTAACTATCATGTAGGATAAATTACTTAAGTGGAATTGTCAGGTTAAAATATGCATTTGTAATTATGATCACCTGTGTCCAGTTGTCTTCCTCAGCTGTGGTACTAATCTGCACACATATCATTCATATATGAAATAAATAGATGTTTTGTCACATCCTCACTTGCATAGTATTGTAAAATTTCTTCACTTTTGTCAAACTGATAGAGAAAATATAACCTCTCAACACATTTTTAATAGGTATTTCTCTTACAATAAGCAAAGACACTTACATTTCTTTAAGGACTATTGTTTTCTTGCTGTGGAGTATGGTTCCATATCTTTCCCATGTTTTCATTAGGCACTTACTCTTTTACTTATCCATTTCTAGGAACACTGCATATTAAGGGGACTAGTAACTTGGGATGGTGTGGGAGAGGTGCTTCCATATGATTTTCATGTCACCTGATATGAAGGACTCAAAAACTATGGTCCTTAAGGACTCCACTTTGATCTATTTGTACCTCCTTTCTCCCCCTGCTCCTTAGCTTTCTGTCCTCCAGGTCGAGAAGAGGATAATAGTGCCGGAATTTGCAAAGACCTTGGATCTGACCTTTGCCTGTTTCCTTCCCCCTCTGCAGGACATACTGAAATGATGAGATGTTAAGAGTAAGGGCTTTTTTCCAGGCAGCCTTGGAATCAGGGGGAGGGAGAGAGGTAGAGCCGGAGAGAAGGAACCCGTATTTTCACAAGAGATCTGTTAATAGTCTGGGAAGTCCTATATTTGGATGATTCTTTTTAGCACAAGGATTTCTTTATCCTTAGAGAAGACTGTCTTATGTCAGGTCTAACAGGAATGGGCCACAGCAAGATCTTTTATAGGGGTGAGAAGTTTCCATTTCATGCCCTCTCCCATTCTGTACGAGTCCTCTCATTCACATCCACACTCAGCGGTTCAGAGAAATTTGACAACTTATCCAAGATCATAAAAAATGACTTAGTGGTCACATGTCTTTATTAAGACACATTGAATACCAGGAAGCTCACTGCATCTAGAGATGGCTTTACACATCAGCTAAGAGTAGGAGTTGCAAATCAGGCTGACCTGGGTTTGAATTCCCAGCCCTGACACTGTCTAGAAATGGTGACTTGACTTCTGGACCTCGTTTTCTTTGGTGCGCCCTGGTGGAGGAGTGGTTGGGCCAATTGCCTCCAAAGAAGCAAGCCACACGCTCCTGGGTCTGAGTCTGGGGTCTGGGGAGAAACAGCCAATGTGAACAGCTAAATAAAGATAAAATAAAGTGCTGCTTCTTCCTCTCTCTTCCTGCCTGCTTACTGACCTTTAGTCCTGCCTGTACCTTTCCTTAAAAAAAAAAAAAAAAAAAAAAAAAAAAAGCTTAGCATAGTGTCTGGCACATAGTACTACCACTCCATAAATGGGATTCATTATGAGCTCTCATAGACAAGCCACGGGTTTCATTCAAATACCTGGGGGAGGGGAAAGTAGATTATCATAAATTTTTTTTTTAAGGAAAAGTACAGGTAGGAATGAAGGTTGATAGGTAAACAGGTGGAAGGAAGAGAGAAGAGGAGGAAGAGCTTTATTTATTTTTTTCATTTAGTTGTTGACATCTGCTGTTCCCACTCCCCGGCCCTGGGTCTTAAACCCTGGACCTTGCGATGTATATGGGACTGCTCCCAGGTGCACTAGGCCACTAGGCCACCAGGGTGCACCCAGATTATCATAGATTTTTGAAGAAGGGGCTGGTAGGGTCTGTGTTGACCTGAAGAGTTTATGTCTCCTTTAAAGGCACTCAAATTTAAAAAAAAAAAAATTGAAGGAAAGGCAAAAGCAGGAATAGAAAGGCAAAGAAGCATTTTATTGTTTTATTTAGTTGTTTTTCTTGGTTGTTCCCGTTGGTCCTGGGACAGGAACCTGGAACCTTCTGATGTGTGTGAACTGCGCCCAGCCCCTGTGCCACCAGGGCGCAGCGTTCTTTTTAAACCATGGGTCACATGATGTATCTTGTTTGTCCAAATCGGACCTGCAGTTTATCATCCATGGCTAGACCATTTGGGGTTGCTTCTGACTGCTAACTTTTACCCTCATCTCTTCTTTGTCTCAGTCCACAGTGAAGACCAGAAGAGACACGGTGAAAGGCTACTTCCTAGCTGGAGGAGATATGGTGTGGTGGCCGGTAAGTGGTCTCTGTTCAGGTAAAGTCGCTTCTCAAAGACTCTCCAAGTCTCTAGTGAGTATTCTGATAGTCTAGTGTCTGCTTTCTCAGGACTCTTCGGTTTCCTGAGGTCTAGGAATCACAATTTAAACCAGGGAAGGCCAATTCCAACTAAAATATGTTTAAACCAGAAAAAGAATTCACCAGTTTATCTAAGGGGACAATCGTGGGCTGTGCTGGTTTCAAGTCTGGCTGAGTTCAGAGGCTCAAGCAATATCGCTGGCATCTCCTGTTTCTTTCCTCCTCTCTTCCCCTTTCCTTTCTTCCAGAAGAAAGAATAACCTAAACCAGAAAGGAAATTAGGAAATACTCTGAGATGAGCGAAATAAAAAAACTTCGTACACCGAAACTTACAGAATGCAGCTAAAGTGGTGTGCAGAGGAAAATGTATACCATAAATATCTATATTAACAAAGATGAGCCAGGCCCTGGTGGCTCAGGCTTTAAGCTGGAAGCTAAGGCGTAGACAAGGACCGGGGTTCCAGACATTGGACCGGAGGGTGGAGAGCGACAACCAAAAAGTGAACAAATAAAAATTAGTAAACAGATGCGTCTTTCTCAGCCCACTTCCTCTTCTTCCTAGAAAAAAAAAAAAAAAAAAGATGTCAAGCCAAGCCAATCACCTAAACTTTCACCATAAGAAACTTGAAAAGGAAAAGTAAATTAAACCCAAAGCTAGCAGAAGGAAAGAAATAATAAATACTGGGGTCTAGATAAATGAAATGCAGACCAGAAACATGAGATAAAACTAAAAATTAATTATCTGAAAAGATCAACAAAATTGACCAAGAAAAAATTGAGGACTCAAACTATTAACATCAGGAGTGAAAGAGGGGACATCACTACCAGCCTTAAAGAAATAAAAACAGAGGGAAATACTATGAGTCCCCAAATTACTATGTCTCCAAATTTAGCTCTCCTAGATGAAATGGGCACATTCTTAGAAAGATACAAACTGTAGACACTAACTGAATTAGAAAGAGGAAACCTGGATGATGCCTACAGAAAGTAAAGGCATTAATTAGTAATCACAAAACTTCCCACAAAGAAAAGCCATAAACCAGATGACTTCTCTGATGAATTCTTCCAAGTTTAAAGAAGTTTAAAGAAGAAGGAACATCAGTCCTTCACAAACTCTCCCCAAGAAATATAAGCAAGCACTTCCTAACTTTGAACTCTAATTTGCCAAAGTACTTAAAACAGACCTGGGCCCCTGGCCCTAACATTTTAGGAGGTACTGGTTACTACCAAAGTCAGATAGATAGCACAAGAGAAAGAATAGACAAATAGCTCTTCTGAATATAGATTCAAAAGTCTTTAACTTCCTGCTTGGTAAGCAAGAGAGTGATGCTGGTGTATGTGATCAGGGGAACAGACTTGTGTTAGAAGGAGAGGTCGGCACTGCAGCCCTCTCAGTTCTCTCCCCTTCCCCTCTTCCCTCTCTGCTCATTTGATCTGCCTCTTTATCTCCTTCATTCTCCTTTGTCTTGGCAGAGTTACTGTGATGAGACGAATGCCACCCACCCAATTAGTCACTTCTCCCTGAAACACATTCCTGCTCTGGATCACACACCCCCAGTCTAAGAGATGGTGTTTCAGTCCCAAATTCCCAGGAGAGAGAATCTCATTGGCTCTGCTTGGGCCAGGGGCCCAGGTCTGTTTTAAGTACTTTGGCAAATTAGAGTTCAAAGGAGGGCTAAGAAGGAGGGCTAAGCTAGAAGCAGAGATGGGTAGCAACACAGGCTTGCTGATTCTCACCATGAAACTTACTCTATTACCTAGTGTCCTTCCCCCAGGGATGCAGAGTACAGCTGTTCAAGCTGTGTACTGTACAAACTTAGGCTGCGTGATTCACAGGTCGGGCACCCTGGATATGCATATTTATTATGCCAGTTTCTGATAGGTGGAAGTAAATGAATCTTCGGAAAAGATAATTATTTTTTCCAGTTTGAAAAAATAAGGTCCCAGATGGGTGGGGGATGGCCCTGCCCGCTCCATGTCTCCTTTAGCCTGCGCCCTTTTGGAGCAGGGCAAGACTTGCCAGTGGGGAGAAGTTACCCCAGACCTCAGCTCCAAGATCTCACCTGTCTGTCTGCCCACAGGTGGGTGCCTCCTTGTTTGCCAGCAATGTCGGGAGTGGTCACTTCGTTGGCCTGGCGGGGTCAGGCGCTGCTGCGGGCATTTCTGCATCTGCGTACGAGTTCAGTGTAAGTATCGTCAAAGCCTAGAGAGCGCCCAGCTCCAGGGCAGCCAGATCTTGGGGTCAGTTGTGTGAAAGCACACACTTTAAAAATAGGGTGGTGCTTTAAGTAAAAATAAACAGAAGCTTCAAGGGCACCTGTGTCTGCAAAAGCCAGTTTGATCTCGAGCCTCAAGCCTCCCTATAATGGGGAACCCATGCAAGGCCGCGGCCTGGCAATTAGACAAGTAGGTATGTGGAGAAGGGGGCTCGACTCATCCCTTGTGATGCAGTCAAGAGAGGCTGGAGGGTGTTTCCGTGTATCAGTTATCACAAAAAGCATGGTTCAGTGGCCCTTTCTCCCACCCACGCACGACACCCAAGATAAGACACCATCTCGCGTGTAGCAGGTTTCGTTCGAAATGTGTTTTGAAACGCGGTAGAGCGTGCAGTGATCTGCATTTTCATAATGACCAACATTTTCTAAGCACCTGCTCTCTGCCAGACGTCAGCTCTTTACAGACGCTGTATTACGGATTCAAGTCCACACTAGAACCAGAATGCCTGCGTTCACATCCTGCTTCCCACACTTATTAACATGCGACCTGGGCCTCTCTGAGCCCCCGCGTGTAAGACGGGATAGCGACGGTACCAGACATAGCACCGTGAGGGTTCAGTGAGCGAGGCTTGTAAGGTTTGCGAGGTGTGCCTGGCTAGAGGCACCGCCCAGCAAGCCCGTCTCTCCGATGTCGCAGCGAGAGTTAGTACCACTTGGCGGCTGAGAACACAGGCGTCTCGAGACCCGTGTAAACACTCCCAGCCTCATCAGCTGCCCGTCACAGCCTAGTTCTGGCCACGGTCCAAGGAAGGGAGGGAGCACCGTGGGACCAAGCGGTTGGACTGAGCTTCCGACAAGGTGCCGCGAAAGCTGTCTGTACCCGCTCTCCTGCTTGGGCCCCTCCGCCCTGTGGCACGTGGAAATCCGACAGCCAGGTGGACTGAGCGAGGACCTCAGGGCTGGACAGGACCGGAGGCGGAGCTGGGCGGGCAGGTTGCCTCAGGGTCAGAGGAAAATCCAAAGCCGTCATCACGATGAGGCTCTGGCCCCTTCTGACAGTTCTCTCCCTCGGGCAGGGCTTATTTTTTGTGCTGCTGTTGGCCTGGATCTTCCTCCCCATCTACATTGCGGGTCAGGTGAGTCTGAGTGCTACAGAGTGGGTGGACCCTCTCCCCGCCCTCCCCTCGCGTCTCTCCCGCCCACAGGGGCGTCCATCACACAGTCCCTGAGAGCTCCCAGCACTGGTGAGACCAGCAATACCAGGTGGAGTAGTGGTTTGAGCCCCCGCCTTGGGCGGACTGCAGTCCACATACACCCCTAGGACCTGGGTTCCCATCCGGGGGCTGCAGAAACAGTCAGGACGAGCAACACAATAAAATACATAAAAATGCTTCCTCCTCTCTCTTCCTGCCTGCCTGCCAACTTACCTTCACTCCTGCCTGCACCTTTCCTTTCAAAAACAAAACAAAGCAGATCTATCAGCATAACACTGGACAGGGCATGAGGGTCGCTGGCCAGAGCAGTGATTACTGAGTCCCGACTACGATGACGTTGAGGATGTTCATGAGTAGGGTGACCAGACGTTCTCAGCTGATGGCTTCATTTTCTCTGGCAAGTAGAAAATGTATCCTCTGCTGAATGTGAGGAAGGAACTCGTGTGGCTGACGTGCAAAAGAGCATGAATATTTGAAATGATCACTGTAGTTGATTGTCATAGAAAAATCTGGAACAACTCCGAAGTCGACCAATAGGGCATCCATGCTGTGGGACATCATGTCCCCACAGGGGTTGGAATCCACAGAGTGGAATTTTCTATCAATGGAATCAGGAAGGAACATTTTTTTCTAAAGGAAAGGTGCAGGCAAGAATGAAGGTAAACAGAGACAGGCAGGAAGAAAGAGGAGGAGGAAGCACTTTCTTTAGTTGTTCATCTTGGGTGTTCCCCCCACCCCAGGACCTGAACCTGGGACCTTGGGATGTATGTGGATTACGTCCAACTGGTACTCTGCCAGGCCTTGCCTGGGGTAACATATTCTTTTGTTGTGTATAGCTGGTGTTTAAATTTTTATTTTTTTTAAGGAAAGGTGCAGGCAGGAATGAAGGCGAGCAGGCAGGCAGGCAGGAAGGAAGAGAGAGGAGGAAGCATTTTACTTTGTTTTTATGTAGCTGTTCACTCTGGTTGTTTGTGGCTTCGCTCCTTTGGAGGCAATTATCCTAACTGCTGCTCCACCTTTGTGCACCAGTTTTTAGTTTTATATTCTCTCAAATGATGACACCCCAGTATAGCTGTTGACTTATGCTTCAGGGCACTTAGTTGCTTCCAGAGTTCGGCTGTGATGGACAGCGCTGCTCAGGCCTTGTGCGCACGCGTCTGGATGCAGCTGAACGTATATTTACGGGAGGAATCTAGCCAGGGGTGGAGCTGTCTGATCGTCGGTTGTGTCTTTTCGGATTTACGAGGCATAACCAAACATTCCCCCAGAGCAGCCCCTCTGCCCCATTGCGCCACAGCCTTGCCAGCACTTGGGGTTTTCAGTCCAGACTCTTGCTAATCTGCTGGGTGTGCGACCATATATTTCATCCCACTTGGAGCCGGCGAGTCTCTTCATACTTGTCTGGCCATTTGGATATCCTCTTTGGGGAAGTAACTTGCCTAGGACTTTGACCAAATTTTAGGTTAAATAGCTTTTTCCTGATTTGTTGATAGTTTTCATAAATTCCAGAAACAAGCTCGTAGGCTGGCTATAGTTGTCGCAAATAACATTTTTCCTACTCTGTGTGTGGCCTCTTACTCTTAGTGGTGTTTTGGACACACAGTTCTCAGTTTTCATGTAGTGACATTTAGCACCTTTCCCTTAATAGCTACTGACTTCGATGTCTTGTTTAAAATAAATCTATTCTTAGACAAATCTCAACAAAATTCACAGGATGCAAGACCGTGGTTTCCAGGCAGGTGGGAGGAGGAGGGAACAAGGGGGGGACACCCAGACCCCAGCGGTGGGTGCGGTGTGACATGCAAAGACCGAGATGTTATTCCAATATTGTGAAATACACAGCAACGTCAACAAAAGAAATAACAACACTATTGGAAGAACAAATCTGTTCTTATACCAAGGTCACAAAGGCCGTCTTCCATATCACCTTCTAGAGGTTTTCACTTTCAGGTCCATGAATCACTTAGAGCTGAGCCCTGTCTTCGAGGCGAGGACGGTGCTGCCACGCCCCTCAAGCGCATCACAGACCACCTTTGCTTACGAATGTGGAAACTGTGTTTCGCAGGTGCCACCCTGCTCGCCATCCAGTCCTCTTCCACAGGTCCAGCCGCCCGCTCATTCACTGAAGGAGCCCTGATGGAGCCAGCCGATTGCCGGGCGCCATTTAACAGCCTCCTTCTTACCCGCCCTCTGCTTTACAGTCATGACAATGCTGTGCTCTCTGCCGGGAAATCTCTCTCTTTCCTTCTTGGCGTGGTTCTTATGCATTTTCCAATTTTACTGCAAGCAGCGATCCTCCAGAAGCCCTCGCAGCCCTCTCTGTTAGGTTAAATCTCTTTCATCGTATTTGCCATAGTGGAGGCTTTGCATGTGCTGGTGTGGTTATTTAAATGCACGCCTCTCACACGAGACCACGGCTTCTCAAACTCAGGGCCAGTGACATTCGGGATTGGATAATGCTTTGCTGTGTGTGCGGGTGGGGACGGGGTTCTGTGCAATATAGGGTGTCTGCAGGTCCTGGTCTCTACCCATTGGATGCCAGCACCACCTCCCCTCAAGCGGTGGCAGCTGAAATGTCTCCAGACAGTGTCAAAACTCCCCTGGGGAGGTGCTAATCTTCCTCTGTTAGGAACCACCACGCTGGACTGTGTGTCTCTCCTGTTAGACTATAGGCTTCAGGAGGGCAGGAAGCATCTCTTTCCTTCTGGTGTCTGGAAGGTGGCTGGCACATATTAGATGAGCAGTAAATATGTTATGACATGACTCAGTGGCAGGGTCTTCCATGAACGCAGAAGGAGTGAAGGGAGGCAGGAGCTGACACCCAAATGAAGAGGTACCCATCAGGGACTAGGAGCCCAGCCCCGAAGCAGGGCTCAGCAGAAGAAGCAAGCAGAAAAGTTGCGCTGATGATAATTTGGGGTAACTTGGGGATGCGGAGAGGACAATGTTGGGTGATGGGTTGATGGAAATGTCCAGGTGTTGCTGGGGCTGAAGAACCTCAGCTATGCAACAAGCTGTCACAGGTGGCTTCTACAAAGTGTCCTGGAAGCTGCTTGCAGACTGGAGACAAGTCCAGCAAGAAATGAAGACCAGGAGCAGACATCCTCCCGGAAGGCTGGCAGAGATGCCGAAGCCAGGTGGCATGGGCTTCTGAGGGAGAGGGAGGGTTGACATAAGGGTGGACGGGTGACGGTGACAGTCTGGGGACAGCAGAAGACACTGAAGCCCCTTGCCCCCGCCACCCCGGGAGATGTGTGACAGAGTGAGGCGCCACCCGCAGCTGGGGGCCAGGAACTCGGGGGTCATTGTCCAGGACAGGTGCCATTTCCTATCACCGTTCACCCAACAGCAACCAGAGGGCAGCTTCGTTGGGTGTCAGCAGCCAGTCATCCCTCCCTTTCTGTCCCTGTCTCGCTGTCTGTCTCTCTCAATCTTGCTTGCTGGCGAATTTCCTTTTTGGCAACTTCACAGTCATCAGCCGGGGCTCTGCCTCCCAGCTGTCAGCTGGCTTCACATGTCTCCCCAGTTTGATTTCTTGATACCACAGCTCCTTGTTTTCCAATGAGTCCGTCCCGCCTTCGTTTCTTAGCTCTTGAGACACTTCTGTGCGGAGGCCGTCACTCTATCGATGGACTCTGAAGGTCAATGATAGTAAACGCTATCAGCCAACGGTAAAAGTCTGGTTCGGAAAGCAGACCGGCTGGTGGTGGTCACCTTGGGGCCTGTCCCCATCTCCCCTCCCCCCGCCACCCCGCCTGTGGAACCTCTGCCCATTGTACCTCTGGGAAAGCCCTGGTGTGTTTGTCTTACCGCAAATCAGAGGTCAAGGTCAGACATTCTTGAAGATCAGCATCGTAAAAATGCCCTTTGTGGGGGAGAGAGAAGTGAGTTTTTTTCCTATTAAAATGTCCATTTATTCCTGGGGTTCATTTTGGGAGCTAGTCTTTTACTATAAACAAATTTCAGGTGCACCCTTCTGGAGTAATGGTTGGGCCCAGTCCACATATAGCCCAAGGTGCTGGGTTTGCAAGATGAGCAACTAAATAAATAAGTGCTTCTTCCTCCTCTTCTCTCTTTCTGCCCATCTGCCTCTGCTCACTTTCATTCCTGCCTGCACCTTTCCTTGAAAAAAATTCAACCGCACATCAAGGTTGAGATCATTTTACACTAGACACCCTTATATTCTTGATACTCAGGTTTAAGAATACAACGTACTATTCTTTTTTTTTTTTAAGGAAAAAGATGCAGGCAGGCTTGAAGATGAGTAGGAAGGCAGAAGCAGGAAGAGGAGGAAGAAGTACTCCGTTTATCTTATTTAGTTGCTCATCTTGGTGGTTCCCCCCCAGCCTCCAGATGTGAGCCTGGGTCCTTGGAATGTGTGTGAATCTGACCTATCTGCTAGTCCACCAGGGCACAGCCAATGCACTAGTCTGTTTCTTTTTTAAATACATTTTTGACTGAGGGAACACTGATGTATAACATCACATAAGCCCCAGGCGAGCAGCATTCTAACAACGTGTTGTCCTTAGATCACATCTCTCCCCTGTTCCCCTCCCAGCTTCTTCTGCTTTCCTGCTCTGACCTTGGGTGGTGGCTTTTCCATCCATCAGACCACCTGACCAAGTCAGGTTCCTCATAGTCTCAGTGGCAGCAGCCTGACCGAGGGGCTGCAGACATTTCTGCCAGCACCATCGCTACCGTCCTCCTCCATCCAAGACCTCGTATCTCGTGGGGAAGAGTAGTTGATCTGAGGTCCCAAACTGCAGACAGGGCCTTGTCTCAACTCCAAGTCCCAGGTTACGACGGGGACTGCTCAAGACATGCCAAACCCTCAGAAAAGCGCCCCCCAGATTCTTGTTCTCTGCAGCCTGGCTGTGCCCCTGTGCGCCCCGTGGAAGTGACGTGAGGTTCAGAAGCCCGGCTGGGGGCACGAGGAAGCTGCCTCCCTGGTGCAGGGGGCCCGGGCCGCCGCTGTCTCTGCAGCCCGCACGAGCCCCCTGCTTTTCTGGTGGTTTGGCGAAAAGTTTACAGTGGAGACATTTCCCCAAAGTTTGCAACATGCGCCTCTGGGGGTGCTGGAGAGGCTGTCAGCTGTGGGGTAGACCCCAGTGGCTCACATGGCAGAGTCACTTCCTTCTCCATCGTCTTGCGGTTTTCGATGCACGCGAGGGGCGAGCGTCGTGTTGGTGCTAGTGTGTCTTAGCGCTTCTCCCGCAGCTCTCGGTTTGCACTTTTAAAGACTGACTAGACCCGGAGCCCAGAGTCTGGTGTGCAGCCGACGTGGCAGAGAGGAGTGGAGCGAGCCCATGAGCTGGTGGAGGAGCCACGTGTTCGCTTTCGCGGGCTCCCTCACACGCAGGCTCGATGCTCCGTGTGCCGTGGTGACTTGAAGTTTCCTTTTTAGATAAATTCACTTAAATGAAACCCTGAATTGGTTTAAATGAAAATAGGAAGTAGTGAATCAAACAGGGGAGGGCGCACACTGAGAGGGGACCACATAAAGGCCTTGTGTTTGGGAACTGTGACAGGTGGGTGCCCAGAACCCCGGTTCCTCTACACCACGCTGGCTCCTCCCTTCTGAGGTCTCCTGTGAGAATCCCAAGAAGACCACCTGGGTGGCTGAGTCTGCGGAGGAGGGGCCCGGGGGTGTGGCAGGCGGCTGCTGCCGAGGCCACGTGTCCCAGCCAGCTGGGCGGTGAAAGCGCATCTCTGTCCCCAGGTCACCACGATGCCAGAATACCTCAGGAAACGCTTTGGTGGCAGCAGGATCTCCATCACCCTGGCTGTCCTCTACCTGTTTATCTACATCTTCACCAAGATCTCGGTGAGGCGGCCAGAGCCTGGCCATCTCCTTGCTCCCCTTGCACACTCTCCTCTTCCTGGGCGGACTCTGGGTGGTCTCGGGGAAGGTGGGAGCGTCGGGGGACAGGGCGAGCCTGGTGGAGGTGGTCCAGAAGAGAAGCAGATGCAAGGACCCCTCATCCCACTGCTACTAAAGCTTCTGTGCTGACATCTGAGGATGTAGGGGATGCTGAATGCAGCCCCAGAGTCCTGCCAACCCTTGGGTGGGTCTGTTATCTTCGTCGCAGGCTCAGGCGGTGATCAGCGGCTAATCAGGTGCACTGATGGCCCCTTGGGTCTGCCCCACCCTGAGCTTTGATCTCCTGGAAAATGGCCAAGAGCAGATAGAAGCCTTGCGACCTCCACATACACACTGTCTAGGATTCACACGACTCTGATCTTCTCTCCCAGCTGGGACAAAGGAGAGCTTGACCTAATGGCCAGGGCGTAAGATTGATTCCATTCAATCCAGACAGTAGGCGCTGACAGTATACAGCTCAGATGAGAAAAATGGATGTGGAGTGACAGCCCCCTTGCGGAGCTCACTCTCAGGCTCAGGGAAGCTGCAGCTGTAGGGAAGCTTCCAGAGGGAAGCTGCATCGTAGGATTTTTCTGAATGAAGGGAGAATGGCATTTCAGGTGGATGGATTAGAAGTCAAAGCTTGGAGGCGTGGATAAACATGACTTGCTAGGGAAATAAGGAGCATTTCGGAGAGCCCCGAGTGCTAGGATGGGAAACGAGTAAAGAAAAGAAGGCCGTGTGGCCAGCAGACCGTGGAAGGCCTGGCATGTGGTGCTAGCTTATTAATTTAGACATTGCCTTGGGGACAGTGGGGAGACACTGAAGACTTTTAATGGGAGAAGAGGGGTGATTTGATTATGAAGCTATTTGGCAAAGGTTGCAGCGTGGAGGCTGGAGTGTGAGAAGTTCAAGCAGAAAAGCAGATCATTGAGGAGACTGCTGTGTTAGTGTAGAGATGGGCTCTCAAACATGACTGCCCCTGGGGCTCCAGTGAGAGACCCCCATCTGAGAAGAGATGGACAAAGAAAGGACAGTAATGGCTCTTCAGGCTAGAGCCTGAATTAGGGCAGGGGAAAGTGTGCTACAATGTCCAGCCATCCATCACCTATCCATCCGTCCATCCATCCATCCATCCATCCATTTAGTTGCTCTTTCATCGACTTCCTGTGTCCACAGGTGGACATGTATGCAGGCGCCATCTTTATTCAGCAGTCTTTGCACCTGGATCTGTACCTAGCTGTCATCGGACTGTTGGCCATCACAGCTGTGTACACTGTTGCAGGTATGGATGGATGAGGGGTGATGCTGGGAGAGGTGGAGGGCAGGGCTGAGGGCCCCTCAGTCTTTTCCTGGTCCCTCTTTGGGTGTTCCAACATGTTAAGACCATCCATCCACTCACCCTCAATCCATTGCCTTAGAAAATGTGATTTTTCTGGGCCATTGTTCAAAGGAAGAGGGTTGCCTGACCAGAGGGGGGATTTTAAAAGGCATCACAACTGCCGAAGTTGTTTTCCATTTATGTTTTCAAGACCTATTGATTTCCAACCTACTTAGTGCTGAGTGTGTGTCATCGCAGGCACCATACAAGACGAGATCATAGTTTATGGTAACTCTGGAGCCCAAGGTGCAGTGTCCACATCTCTCCCTCTCAGACTTTCATTCTGGAAGAGGGACTGACATGGAGTAAGGCCTCCACCAATATCTGGGTTTCTCGTCTGATTCCCCTCCATCCTTCACTGCCTCCTCTTGGTATCATTCCCTCCACAAACACATACGTACAAACATGCAGCTCTCCCTTCTCCATGCCAGACATCATGCTAGGGGAGGGGATACAGAAGACAAAGTCTTTACTCCAGAAGAACTCACATTCTCGTGGGGGTGGAGAGACAGACGATGAACAAGGGACCCAGTAAATCATTTCCTGATTATTGTATTAGCCTGTTAAGTGATTATGGAGGGAAATATTCAGGGAGAAGTGGGGAGTAATGTTCTCTTTTTGTCTTCCAGTGTTCAGGTGAGGCTGCTCAAAGGTGATATTTGAACAATTTTAAGTGACAAGACAGGAAATTCTAATAAGAAGCTCAGGGGAAGAGCCCTTCAGGCAGAGGGAAGGGGCAGTGCGAAGACTTGGTGCATAGCTTGAAGGACAGCATGTGACTGAAGTTGAGTTAGCAAATGGTTCTTCAGGTCGCATCCTGCTCCTCGGGTGGAGGCCTTCACACAAGCCAGAGAGGGAGTGGCACCCCTCACCCCCCAGCCCACTCTTGCTCAGCCCTGAGAAAGGAGAAAGGACTGGAGAAAGGGCTGGGACTGGAGCCTAGAAGGGAATAAAATGGGCATGGGTTTTGTTCTAAGTGCAGCGGACACCTTTCGAGGCTCTGCACAGGAGAAGGAACCAATCTCACACATGTGAGAGCCCCTGGCGCTGGAGCAGCTCAGCTGAGTTTTCATCAGTGATGGAAGCCATGTGCCTGGAGCCTGGGGCGAGGAAGGGTTAGTGACGATGGCCAGCGTTTTGTTGTTTCCTATCTCCTCCGTTAGACTGTAAGCTCTGTGAGGACAGGGAGCTTGAGGTTTTGTTTGCTTTTGCACCCTACCATGTGGACCCAGGCAGGGTGCGCGCCAGCTATTTGACTGGAGAAAATACTACTCATGATGCGTGGCACACGCTAAGTGAGCAATAAACGTTAGTACTGCAATGATGGCTTCAGGGGCACCAGACTTCAGGACCCCACCCTGCCCCACACTCAGGCTGACTCATTGCTGGGGAGGATATGGAGAACTGGGACAGTCTCTCTTCATTGGTGATGGGACCTTTTCCTGCCGACAAGGAAGGCAGAATCACACGCCACACCCCTGTGCTTGTTTTTTATTGCAGATAGCTTTGCCCACTAGTAAACATTTCATCGCAGATAAGCACCCCTTCCCTGTGGGGTCGGAGGAAGGAAGGGGTTGTAGGGAAGAGACTAGATTTCTCTGTCCAGATGCCAGTATATTTGCTACCATTACTGTCATGACAACGAAGTTTCTAGGTAGAAAACCAACAAGCATGCCCCAAGGCCAACTAACCTGACTCTGGGAAGTCTGGGAGGGTTCTGAATACCTAATAGCTCGCATTCCTTCTCTCTTGCTCAGGGTGTGAGAGCTGTAGCTGAGCGTCACTTGTTGCCTGAGTGGGAAGTACTGTGTGCAGTACCCAGTGTGCAGGGACTTAACACTCGCTGGTTGACTCATCCCCACGTGTGTTTCCTGGGTTGCTTGGGGGATGTACTGTTGGCCTCGCCTGCTTAGCCGATGTGTCGTCAGATGGCATCTGGGACAACTGGCTGGAACAAGGAGGCCTCTCTCACGAGGCTGGTGGTTGGCCGGGCCATCTCCTCCGTCAGGCTGGACTGGGCTTCCTAAAGAAACATGGTTGTCCCAAAACAACAGGAAAGCAAGGGCTATAGGCCTCCTGTGGTCTGAGTTTGGAGTGGATGATATCACTTCCACCATATCCTATCAGTCAAAGCAAGTCACTCAGCCAAGCCCATATGGGAGAGGCAGAGAAATCAACGTCCCCATGAAAGGAGGAGCACGGTGGTTGCAAGATAAGCATGCACAGAGGAAGGCGATGTGGTGGCCATCCTTGCAATCATCGGGATGAAATCTCCTCAGTCCGGTCTTGAACTCCCAGCCTCGCTCTTCTACCCAGAGTAACCACTGCCTGGAGGTGACCTGACCCTCACTCTGCTCACCCCCCTCCCAGGTGGCCTGGCCGCTGTCATCTACACGGATGCTCTGCAGACGCTCATCATGCTTATAGGCGCGCTCACCCTGATGGGTTACAGTAAGTGGGATCCCAGGGCCATCAGGTGAATGACAGCACCTCCCCCAAGCAGGGACATCCCATCTCATCCGGGTGACTGGGAAGCCCATCAAAAGCATCCCCTTTGGGAACACCTGCCCAGGTGCTGTTTGAGGCGCAGTTATTTCATCTAGAAGAGAGCTGTGTTTTTCATGGAAACTTATTACGTCTTTTTTTTTTTTTAAGGAAAGGTACAGGCAGGAATGAAGGTGAGTAGGCAGGCAGAGAGGGAGAGAGAGGAAGAAGAAGCACTCTATTTTATTTTCATGTAGTTGTTCACACTGGTTGTTTCCCCCCAGACCTGGGTCTCAAACCAGGGGTATGTGACTTGGCTCCTTCAGAGATTAGTCTAACTGCTGCTCCACCAGGGGGCTCCTGGTCTTTAATTTAAGTAAAAATTAATAGTCCTTCTTATATGGTTGAATGAATGAATGAATAAACAAACAAACAAACGTAAAAATAAATAAAAGAGGGTGAAGGGATAACTCTTCCTTACAGAGGAATTGCAATCAATACATGCAATGCAGAGAGAGGGACTAGGAAATCCCCCAGCCAAACATCCCAGTCATCATTGCTCTAGGCAATTACATCATCCCTGTTACAATCAGCGTGAAAGTTTACAGAGTTTATATAAAGAAGAAATACAAACAACTGATGAATAGCTGAAGGACAAATTCCAGCTTGCTTAGTAAATGCTTGGCGTGTCATAAACAGCACACCTTTGAACCTCCAGTGTGGCCCCGGGGGGAGTCAGGTTTCAGGGACTGGAGGGAGCAGAGCCTGGGCTCCACCTGGTCTGTAGTTCACAGCCGGACCTCCAGATCTTTCTCCAGAAATGTGGGCTCTCGTGGGGAAGTTCTGTTACTGAACTCATGCCATCTGTCAGAGGGATTGCAGCTCCATCTTGAATGACCGTCATGCATTTGCTGTAGACATTGTCCCCAGGTGGCCCCTGTCCCTCACACGAGGAGCACTCTGCTGAACCACACATCTCTTCCTGGCCCCTGGCTCTTGTCTCTGTCCTGTTCTCACAGCTGGGGTGGATGCCTGCCGTTCTTCCGTTGCTTAGTTATGTTCTATTCTCGCAACAAGACTCAGGGACTATAGGTTGGGTTAGGAAAATTCCATTTTAGAAGCATCCTACTGGAGGGTCAGCTGGGTCCACCACCTCGGGAGGAGCACAGTCCACATACATCCAAGGACCTGAGTCCATGTTCCTGGGTCCAGGGAGAACAACCAGTGGAAACAACTACATAAAAATAAAACAAAATGCTTCTTCCTTCTCTCTCTGCCTCCCTGCCTGCTCGTCTCCATTCCTGCATGCAGCCTTCCTTTGAAAAAAAAGAGAGAAAGCAAAGAAATATATAGAGAGAAGAGTATTATTCATAGATGACATGACTAGAAAAAGTGACCAAGTGACCTAGACAAGTTTAGTAAACTGGCTGAAATCAAGATGAATCTTTAGAACCTCATTTTCCTTTATGCTGTTTGGTACTCTGATGTCTCCTACGGATGCTCCTCAGAGTGTGGTCCGTGGACCAGCAGCATTTCCCGGGAGCTCCTCAGAGAGACCGAACTGCATGACCTGCTGAATCAGAATTTGCACTCTCATATTCCCAAGTGATTCATGTGGCATAAAGTTTATGAGGCTCTGCCCACCTGATTTTCACCCTACAGGGGAGGTTCTGGTCTCATCTTCTGTACCTGCTCTGAGCTAAGGTGGGTGAAGGACACCTGCCTATAGACTCCGATCATGGGCTCAATTAGCAACGAAAACATTACCACCCACCACCACCAGATCATTTTCAGGAATGCAGAGCATGACAGCATAGAGCATCATGATCATTGCCCCCTCCCCTTCCCAGAAGCCTTTGTCACCAGTCTTTACCAAAAATAAACCAACCTGCAGGCTGCATGTCCTTCCTAGCCAGCGGAAACACCAGCCCCTGTCTGTCATACAAAAACAAATTCTTCTAGAATCTAATCCAGTGAGAGTGATGTTACTTTAGTGATAAACTAGAGTCTTTTCAATTAATCAAAAGAAGCGTATTAGTCAAACTATATGACTATATAATTTTTTAAAAAGGAAAGGTGCAGGCAGGAATGAAGGTGAGTAGGCAGACGAGCAGAAAGGAGGAAAACACATTTTATTTTATTTTTATTTGTTCACATTGGTTGTTCCCCAGCCCTGGGACACGAACCCAGGTCCTTGTGATGCATGTGGATTATGCTCCTTGGGAGGTGGTGGACCAAACTGCTACTCCACCAGGGCGCGCCAAGGTTCAGAACCTTTCAGGCAACGAAGTGTCCTCAGTAGCTCTGCTTTAAGATTTCACCCACCTCCAGCCATTTCCTCATGGCTTGCTGTGGACCCGTCAGAGTTCCTGGCAAGTGGGCCTCCTCTGAATTGCAGGCTTTGCTGCTGTCGGCGGGATGGAAGGCCTGCAGGAGAAGTACTTCTTGGCCGTGGCGAGCATCCGGAGTGAGAATAGCAGCTGCGGGCTGCCCCGAGACGATGCCTTCCACATTTTCCGAGACCCACTGACATCTGACCTCCCGTGGCCCGGGATCCTATTTGGAATGTCTATCCCATCTCTGTGGTACTGGTGCACTGACCAGGTACAGGGCGAGGCTGGGTTCAGCTTTCCCCATCCAGCTCTTCTCCCATGTCCACTTCTCTGCTACCATCCCTGACTGCTCCTTCTTTTCCACTGCTCTGCATGTTCTGCCACTCTGCTCTTGCTCAGGTAATGGCAGTTCCAAGGCTGCTGATATTTGCAAGTGAATAAACTGAATCCTCCTATTGAAAGATTCAGTATGAAAGAGAGAATCCTTTTTTTAAAAAAAAAAGAGAAGGTGCGGGCAGGAATGAAGGTACGTAGGCAGGCAGGAGGAAGAAGCATTTTACTTTATTTTTATTTAGTTGTTCACACTGGTTGTTTCCCCACTGTCCACCTCCGGACTTGGGACTTGAACCCAAGACCCGAACCCAAGGGTATGTGGCCTGAGCTCCTTTGGAGGTGATCGACCTAACTGCTTCTCCATCAGGGCACACCTTAGGATGAGTCTCTCTCTCTTTTTTTCATGAGAGTTGCAGGCGGGAATGAAGGTGAGCAGAGGCAGGCAGGCAGGAAGAGAGAGGAGGAAGAAACTTTATTTAGTTGTTCATCTTGGTTGTCTTCACCAAGACGCGAACCTAGGATCTTGGAATGCGTGTGGTCTGTGCCCAAACACTGCTCCCCCAGAGCACCCCAATAATACATTTGTTGTTGTTTGAGAATTCCACTTTGGTGGAGTCCTCAATTTGATGGCATTATTTTCATTTTTAGAGTAAACGACTCAAACCTATTTTTAATCCAAACTCTCCTCTATTTTGTGATCTATTTGACCTTCTTTCTCTGCTTTCACCCAACAGCAGCAGTGACAGTGATGACGACAATAATCACTGCTGCTCTCTTGGCTGAACAACTGCCAGGCATCTCTGAATAAGCACTGTTACCATTCCCATTTTGTAGATAGACAGACTGAGGCTTTGGACGGTGAGGGAACTTGTCCAAGCTCACCATGAGCTATTGGAGTGGGGATTCACACCTAAGTCTGCCTGCACTTTTAACCAGTCTCTTCATTTGCGCCAGCCACCAAATGGATGTTCTCTTACTTCTGAGATTTATCCAGAACTATGTGCAGCAGCGAACCTACCCGCAGCTGCATTGCTGTGACTTGCTGTCTGGTCATGAGGGCCCCCGGCCCAGGCTTCCCCGGTAGCTCTCCCCATTTCCTCCCCATATCAGTGAAGGGGACATTTGCACACAACTGCTGCAGGAAGAGAAAATGAACTTAAGGTGGGTGGGAGGCAGGTGCTGTGATAGATGAAGCTATTTCCCCTAATATCTCCTCCCCACGTGTTTACATTGCATTCATGCCTCTTAGGTCACTTTTTGCTTTTCCCCAGTGAGATGTTACTTATCAAGCACCGCTCAACCGCTCTCCCTTTTAGGGCCGGACGTTACAGAAAACAGGCCCCTCAGTCTGATGACCAGCTTGTAACCGGGCTCTTCTGAGCTCTGACTGGCCAAATGCGTGTGTCCAGTGGGTACCTGTCCTCGAAAATTGCCCACAGGCTCCTGTGCCATTGCTGTCTCACGGAGGCCACTAGCAAAAGTTGCATGTTTTACATGGTCCTCGATCGTGTTGATGCTTTCTGGCAATTTTTTGACAAAGCCCAGGGGGTTCTGAAGACGAGCCTCAACCTCTCCATAGTCCAGCCTTTCCCTGTAAATGCTACATTTCTCCCCAAATAGGCACACATTGGCCTGTGGAGCCTAAAGACTCTTGAGGTATAGTGTGGGGTATGGGACAAATCCTACCTCTCGACACTCTCCTTAAGGATTCCTTGATTTACTGAGCACTCTTAGTTGTAGAAAAAAACAGTAGTTTAAACATCAAAGGGCTTAAAAAAAAAAACTTAGATGGCTGGGAGGCCACAGGTGGACAATGACAATAAACAGCTGTACTGAGGCACTCACACTTTGTATCAGAAATTGTTGTTCTCGCTATGTTTCCTGGTTTTCTCTCTTCTGAGATGACTTCAGTCTCAAGGTGGCTTTTCCAATATGGTGGCAGACATGCCTTCGGGGGCATTTCCAGTGGAGGCTGCAGATGGTGGAATGCCTCTGCTTTTTCTGCTTTCAGGAAGAGCTTCCATGGACCGCTGTCATGGGTCCGCCTTGGGGCCATGCTTTTCCTGAACTGACCATGCTAACCAGAGAAAAGTACTTCTGTGAAGACCTTGTCCCGCCCTTGGCTGCAGGAATGGAAAAGGGGACAGAGTGAGGGTCATATCTATCTCAACTGGTCCATGGAGATTGGGAACAGGAAAGAGATGCCTACTCAAAGAGAAGCCAGGCAGTCCCCGGCACCTGCCAAGAAGCACACACACTTAGTTTATCTTAAGTGAAAGCCCGTTCGGCCTCGAACCACTGCACTCTCTTCCAGGTGATTGTTCAGCGGAGTCTGGCTGCCAAGAACCTATCTCATGCCAAAGGGGGCTCTCTGATGGCCGCATACCTGAAGGTGCTGCCCATTTTCATGATGGTGTTCCCTGGAATGGTCAGCCGTGTCCTCTTCCCAGGTGAGAAGACAGTTGGGAAGGAGAAGTCACCTGCCCATGAGTCCTGGGCCCTGTGGTGTGTTTTAAACATATTCCTGACTTCCCCCAAGAGAATGTGATTGGACTCCCTGTGAGGTCACAACCTCAAGGGCAACCCAGGTGTAATCTGAAGCTGGCCCCCCCATACAGAGTGGGCAAGGAGACACTGAAGAAAAAAGCAGACCTTTCCATATTGGTGGGTCTCAGTTTTAATAACCAAGGAGATTTACTTAGAGGCTTCATTTGGAGTGGCCACGAGACAAGAGTTTTCTGCATCTGCCCGCCAAATCTTAAAAGTTTACATGGAGGCTTTAACTGGGCTTAGTCACATACCCAATCCAGATGGTCTCAACTACTCATTTTATCCCGGAGATATGTCCTTGGGCAGATTGTGGGAGCAGGAAAGACAAGGGAAATGCACAGAGTGGGGGTGGCCTCTAACTGGTGGGGCCCAGCTCTTGAGCCAACAGGCAGTCACATTCTCTGACTGTCTTTCCCAACCATCTTTTCTAGTGATTTGTTGGAGGCTTTATCTAGGTTTCTACTGTCTATACTACTTTCCAGCATTGGGCTAATGGACTGTCCTGTAGATGGCTCAGGCCGGTTTAGTGGAGACCCACTGGGGCCCTTGCCTCAACTATATTTTCTTGAAACTAGGCTATAATTTTGTGACCCCAGATATCATTTCCTTGACATTTCATTGTAGGATGCCTCTCATGTTCGAGCTCAATGGAACCATTTTGGAGGTACTTCTAATAAGATCAGGGATATCAAAACCTCTAGGTACTTGCCTTATGTTTTTTAAGAAACTGTGGTAAAGGGATGAGGTTTGTACCAAGGGGATAGACAGCACTGGGGTGGGGGATGCTCTTGGGGGCCACTGGGATGCCAGGTAATGGTGAGCTACACAGAAGAACACGCTCCCACATCCACTGAGGCTTTTACTAACGCAAAAGGAAATGTAAGACAGAAAGCTCCCTCCTGTATGAATTATTCTGCAGGATGTCATGAAGGGGTAAAGAAAGGGTAGAACGAAATGGTTATCATTGGTTCAGAAGTTCTGTCAACGTTATGTGGAAGAGTTAAGAATTAGGAAGAGTTGAGAAAGGGAATGGCATGGGGGGAGGGGAGGGAGAGCTGTCCATGGTTCTTAAGCTTATCCAGCCCAGATGAGATGAAAAACTTAGAGGGTCATTGGTTCTGTTGCCAAAGAAGTTGCACAAGGCTTGAAAAATTCCAAACAGGAATAAGAACTAGGGTGGGCTTTGCGGTGACTTGATGGAAATACACAGATACTGGGTGAGGCTTGACCTGTGAACAATTGTGTCTTAAATCACTAACATCTGTTGTGCTGAGGGCCATCCCTGTGAGGCCTGAGAAGCATCTTCCACTTAGTCCACGTGAGACTGAGGAATATGTTTAAGGAATTCTAATTAAACATAGAAGCAAAACAAGCCTCAAAACAATAAGACACAAGAATCTAGAAATGTACGTATTTATACAGCCAGTCGGCTCCACCTGAGTTTTGGAAGGAACTAAAGATCTGAGACCCAGCCATGTCACTTACTAGCTGTATGCTTTGGGGGAGCTATTTAACCTCTCTTGAGTTCACTTATCTTTAAAATAGGTAAAGGCATCCCTCCCAGGGAGTTGTGAAGATTAAATGGTATATAGATATAGTGCTTAATGCAGCCTCTGGGTCCTAGTGACCTGTGAACATTGGAATTTGGAAGAAGGAGGTTTTGTGCTTTGTTGGAACTTGACTCTTCCCCAGGCAACTTTGATCTCAAGTAACAGAGGCTCTGACAAAGGAACTCACTCCTTTCATGAAATGGTTGATGAATTAACCCAAGACACATGAACCAGTATGACCGAATGGTGGGTTTAATTATCACAAGTCTGTTGGTTCCATTTATAACTTATTGGAGTCAACTCATTTCCCCATGATGAACAAATTATTAGACTGAGCGAGACAACACAATCTCTGCCACATACCTGCTGCATAAATGTTGCCTGTGTCACATGTTCCAAGTTTGAAGGCTGCATTCCCAGAAGGTTAAACAAAGACTCTGCAGTTAGATATACAAGGAGCGTTTTCCCTTGAAGGGAGGGACTTTTGGACAAGAGGCAGAGCACATACAATTCAAACGCAAACAAGAACTTTGCCCGACCTGGGAGGCCCCTTGCATGCTCCGGTCATGCAGATGTAACTATTTTCTAAGCTTCTCCTAAGCTTCCTCAGAACTTTGACCTCAAAAGCATTTTTTCTCAACAAGAATGTTTCTTCTCAATACTTCTTATCAAATGCCACTCTTAGTCTGCAGTATTAATTTTACTGAAGGCTAAGCCAGGGTTTGGGGGACAGCTTTTATTCCACAGAAGTTGCTTTTGCTGTTATTTCTGGCCACAGCACCCGTTTCCATCGGGGAATGTTAGTGGAGGGGAGGATCTGCCTTTGAGAAGACATGACAGTGAGAGAGGAAATCTTACAAAGACCACTTAGCTCTTGGGCTTCCCAGTGAATGAGAGGAGTTATTTTCCGGTCTTAGTCTTGAAAAAAAATAGTATTAAAAAACTGTGTTGTTCTTTAAATGTTTACATGTTTCACACAGATAAAAAATAGAGAGAATAAATATGCAACCTTATTTAGAGATACTGTCAGGCGTCCATATTTAAGGCCATGGGTGAATCTGAGGCCTCAGCTCCAGGGGCATCGGGATACTGATAACTGCATCAGAACAGGGAGGAAACTGGTATGAGCCAGGTTGGGTTCCACGTCCCTTCCTAAAATGAGGCACAGGGAAGTCCCCAGGTGCTGCAGAAGAGGGGCTGAGAGGCAGTGCCACCCTCAGAATGAGGAGGAAGGACTGAATCCTTTGGATTGGGGCAGATTGATGCTGGGGGTTATTCCTCGATCCACGTGGCAAAAAGACACTTGAGAAGTAAAATGGGGTCCAGCTCGGGTGGGTGGTGTTGGGTGGCCATTGGGACCTTTGTGAGGAGCATGAGTTCGTTCAGATCTGAGGAAGACAGAAGATGACATGAAAGGTGTCATTCAGTCACCTGAATGACGAGTTCGGTGCATGGGGTAACTGCCAGGCTCTTGAACGAGGGGAAAGCAGAGTGTCCTTGGCTTCCCCTCTCTGAAATGGATTGGGAATGGGGAGCCCTGTGTCTATGTTCTACCTCTGATATGACCCTGCTGCTGATGCCATCAGTCCTTATCCCTGAGACTCTTTCGTGAAATGGCAAAGCCATCTCTGCTTTCCTCCTGCTTATGAAGAAATAAACAAGACCGTGATAGCCGGCCTCTCCCCACAAACATTTACTGAGCCCCTATTCTGTTCCATGTTCCTGTCTCTTTTTATGTTAGATCCGCTCTTCTGTCTTCCAAGCAGGAGCACTATACTTGTTCGTTTGGGGTGTGTTCACTGTGGTAATAGGTAGGAGGCGAACAACCAGAGCTCTCGGGAAGGTCAGGTGGATTTGTGTGAGAAAATTTGCTGAGGAGAGAAAAGTATCGATAGACAGTTGCAGAAAGAGGAGGAGAAAAAATTTAGGGCCTGCATGGTTAAGTTTTTATGAGCCTAAAATAAACTGTTAAACTAGATGAGCTCTTAAGGAGGAAATGGGAAAAGAAGATTTTTTTTTTTTAAAGTTGTTGGCCCTGGTTGCTTAGCAGTTAAGTTCTTCTTCTTGCTGGCGCAGTCCACAGAGACCAACCAACATGAACAAATAATAAAATAAATGTGGCACGCCCTGGTGGAACAGCAGTTAGGTCACTCTCCTCTGAAGGGTTCAGGACCCTCTCCAACCCCTGGGTTCGAGTCCCAGATCCAGGAGGAAAATAGCCAGAGTGAATGACTGAAATGGAATTAAAATAAAATGCTTCCTCTTCCTCTTCCTCTCTCTGCCTACTCGCCTTCATTCCTGCCTGCACCTTTCTTTAAACAAAAATGAAGTAAAAGAGATGCATGTGTCTTCCTCCTTCCTCCTGCCAGCCTACGCTTGCCTTCATTCCTGCTTACATCTTGACTTAAAAAAAAGTGGCCCTGTGCCAAGCCATGGCTTTCTCCTTTGCATCTCCAAGGACCTGCAGCAAAGATATGAATTGCTCCCTGGGGGCTCGGGCTTGCAGCGGCTGCAGGAAGACATTGCCTGGCTGCTGGGTGTCTCAGCTTTGTTTGAGCTGCAATAGTCATAGCTGAAGTGCGTCAGCGCTTCCTTGGTCTGGGGCCGTCTCACCTCCAGTGATCCTCATGGTAACCCTGCGCAGCCAAGCTCTGTTCTTGTCCATTTTACAGATAAGGCCATTGAAGTCCAGAAAGGTTAAGTAAGAAGGTCATGCTTTATGAAGCTTAGGCTCCTTTTACCCCATCGAGCTCCACACTTCGCCCCCAGGTCTGGCCTGCTCCCACCCTGCTGTGGCCCCGCCGGGGGCTCTGCTCCCAGGGGTGTCTGTTCGGCTCTGAGCCTCGCCTCCCCCACAGACCAGGTGGCTTGTGCGGATCCCGAAATCTGCCAGGAGGTCTGCGGCAACCCCTCCGGCTGTTCTGACATCGCGTACCCCAAACTCGTGCTGGAACTCCTGCCCACGGGTAATGCACTCTCGCCCCTAAATTGCGTCCCCTGGGGCACCCCCAAAGGAGGACGTGGGCTGGCTCTGCTCTGGGAGAGGGCGATGGGAGGGATGGGCTCTGGGTGAAGAGGCCGAGCCCCGACAGCAGGACCCCACCATGGAGCCCAGGCCCCTCTGTCCCAGCCACTCCTCCCGGCTCTCACCGCTGAGGTTCCGCTCACACCTGGGCCTCTCGGGGTCAGCTGGCTGTGGGCCTGGGCTAAAGCGACCAGGAGTGAAGGCAGCAGCGTTGGCAGCAACAGCCCGCGCCCACAGACCTCCCTTCTGCCCCTAGGACTCCGCGGGCTCATGATGGCCGTGATGGTGGCGGCGCTCATGTCCTCCCTCACCTCCATCTTTAACAGTGCCAGCACCATCTTCACCATGGACCTCTGGAATCACATCCGGCCTCGGGCATCCGAGAGGGAGCTCCTGATTGTGGGCAGGTAGGTCTTACGGTGGGACTGGGCAGACAGCAGTGAAAGACAAGTCTCCATTTTCACCTTCACTGTGGGGAGAGCAGTATAAGCAAACGGGCAGCTAGAACCAGATGCGCATGGTGTTGGGGACCTAGGAGACCTAGGGATTCAGAGGCGGAGGCCCCAGCCTGGACTGGGCCTTGAGGGTTGAGTAGGAGTTCTCCAGGTAACGGAGGGGGCAGGGTGCTCTGGAGAGTGGGAGGAAGGTTTCTCTAACAAGGCACCTGTCAAGTCGTGAAGTCTAGTGAAGGGGACACGGATGTCCCCACTGAGTGCCATATGATGTAAAAGACTTGCTACTTGGGGGCCTCTGCTCCTCAGGAAGCTGCATCCTGAGCGCTCGCGATCTCAGTCTTGGGTTAGGGAAAGAGTTCTTGGCATAATCCATCAGAGGTTAAAAAAAAAAAAAAAAAAGATGAATTAGGATTCATCAAAATTGATAGCATGACTTCCAGGGACACCATTTAAAAATGGGAGACATAAAATCAGGTTAGTGACCAACAGAAGGGAAGGGGGAAGAAGGTGGGCCCCTCGGGTAGAAGGGGTCATTATATGATGGCGCATTAGACTGTCAGGGAGCTTAATATTGAATCAGATGTGTCTTATGATGATATCCTCCTTCCACCAATACAGTGTGATAATGCAATGTTCCTTCAGTAACATTTAAAGCAGAGAACACTTTCAAGAAAAGAAAAGACGGTCACTGTTCCCCATGGCCTTTTACTCTAAATTTTATGTGTGTCTTAGAGGACCCATTTGTACATTAAAAAAAGAAAGAAAATGAGAAACAAGCCCCAGATTTTGAAAACTATTTGCCAGTGGCTTATCTGGTAATGGACTTGCAATCTAGAATCACCTACAAAACTAGGTTATAATCTAGAAAACTGCAGTGAGATGCCACCATCCACTGCCTGGAAGGTCTGTAATGAAAAAGACAGACACGGAGCTGGAGAAACCGGGACACTCACACCTAACAGGCAGGGATATAAAGTAGCTTAACTGTTCACAACATTTTGTCAGTTTCTTAAAAGGTCAAACATAAACTTACCATAGGACCCAGTGATTGTATCCCTAGAAATGAAAATACAGGTCCACACAAAGACTGGTACACACATATTCATGGCAGCATTTTTCATAATGAGCCCAGAATAGAAACCATCCAGTGTCCACCCACTAGGGAAGGGTAAACGATGGCATATACGTGGCAGATCCAGTCTATGGAATCTTTTCCAACAAGGAAAAAAAATGCATCGTTTAAGTAGTATTTCTCCCTTGGGAGACAAATTCTTAGAGTAACAGCTTGAACCATGATACCAAAAAATAAGAGAGAGAAATCCCTTGGCCAATTCATTGAACACTCCCAAGTAAGTGTCCCATGATTATCCAAAAATCTCAGTGCCTTTTACGGGATGCACGTTGGACCTCAGAGAGCTCCTCGAGGGAGCAGTGCTTGGAAGGCGTGCGAACTTGGGCCTCTCCTCCCCCCAGGGTGTTCGTGCTGGTTCTGGTGCTCGTCGCCATCCTCTGGATCCCCGTGGTCCAGGCCAGCCAGGGTGGTCAGCTCTTCATTTACATCCAGGCCATCAGCTCATACCTGCAGCCGCCCGTGGCCGTGGTCTTCATCATGGGCTGTTTCTGGAAGCGGACCAATGAAAAGGTAGCCCCCAGGCAGCCCTGACATTCCAGGAGCAGGTGCTGCTCACGAGCAGGGAACTGGAGAGGAGAGGGCAGGCGGGGAGGGGGGGCGCATGAGCTGTATTGACTTGGGGGTCATGTAGGGGGAGAGTTCTATGGAGGGAGGTGTTAGCCGCCTTTGGAAAGAAGCAGTGGGTGTTATCAGAAGTGTTTTGATTCACTTTGCCACTCATCGGAGAGGCCAAGTTATTTGGAAACCAGTCTATTGTGTGTAACTGACTAATTCTGTGTGAAAGATAAACAGTAAGTCGCTCCAGTCAGATTAGAATCACTGATCCCTACAGTGCCCATCGCAGGAGCTCTGGCCGCCCTGGTGGAGGAGGGCTGGGGTGCAGTCCACATACATCTCAAGGTCCTGGGTTCGTGTCCCAGGGCCAACGGGAACAAACCAAGATGGAAGACTAAATTAAAATAATAAAATGGTTCTTCCTCCTCTCTCTTCCTGCCTGCCTCTGCCTGCCTCTGCTTGCCTTCATTCCTGGAGAAAGAGAGAGAGAGAGAGAGAGAGAGAGAGAGAGAGAGAGAGAGAGAGAGAGAGAGAGAGAGAGAGAGAGAGAGAGAGAGAGAGAGAGA
>RJWH01004236.1:0-57359 GCA_004363575.1 Solenodon paradoxus | reverse complement strand
CGTGCAGCCTCGGTGTGACCAGACAGATGAGCGCCCAGGCGTAGTGAAGGTCCACTTCCTCTACTTCTCCATGATCCTGTCTGCTGTCACCCTGACCGCCGTGTCCACCATGAGCTGGCTCACAGAGCCCCCCTCCACGGAGATGGTACATCTGGCTGAACCATCTGGGGTTGGGCTCTAGGGGCAGCTGGATTCCAGGACACAGGAAAGACCATCAGAATCCATGTCTCTCTTCTGCTTCTATTCTCCGGCCTCAGATGGGGCCAGCAGCCTCTAGGGTTACCTAGAGCATTATTCTCTCAAGCAGAAACATCAGTATTTTTGTCGCAGCATTTCCAGCCGAGTTCCTCATGTCCATGGGTGGAGCACAGGATACCTGCTGCCTGTGCATCAAGTCAGCCCTGTGGCCCAGAGATGGCCAAGCTGAGTGGCTGATCACTGGGCCCCACGATGCCCCGGGATGAGGGTTGAGCTCTGAGGACTAGATTGAGGGAGGCTGCGATCTCAACTGGAGAATTAGGGTTGTCCAAGAAAGATGGAGAACGAGTGAGGAAAATGCCCGTTGACTCTGAAGGGCACAGGAGGGAGGAGAGGGAGGGCGAGGAGGCTGAACTTGGGCTTGGGTAAGGGGTGGGCCGAAGGGACGGCCCCCGCATCCCCGTGTCACCGTTCCTCTCTGCTCCTTAGGTCAGCCGCCTGACCTGGTTCACTCGTCATGACCCCGGGGTCCAGAAGGAGCAGGCTTCTCCAGCAACTCCACCGCCACCTCCCCTTTGTCCGGATGGGGCGCCGGAGGCCAGCAGCACCCACATCCAGGTGGAGAGTGTGCGAGAAAACACGTCCAAACCGCACAGCTGTGAGTTGCCATCTCCTCGGTTATAACTGGAACCTCAATAAGCATTGTGTGTTTATGGGAACTCTTTCTAGCAAATCGCCAGCCAGAAAAGGGGACAGGCTTGGAATTTCAGCACCCCCAACCGCAGGGCTGGTCCTTCCCCCGCTTTTCAGTCACCAGAAGCGGGTTCGTTAGTACCGTTCCGCAGGCAGTCTGGTGGGGAACAGAGCAAACAAGTGATGGTGCTCACTAAGCCACAGTCCCCAGCCGTCGCAAAGCCCCGTGCTGCCCGGGTCTTCTCTAGACAGACAGTTTCCAGCTGGCGGCTTGAGACTTATTTTGCCTTAGCTGCCATCTATGTTTTAATAAAATGTGAGTTAACATTGAAAAGGATTCCACATAGAATTCCAGATGCCCATCGTCTCTGGGGAAATCCTGCACCGTGGGGCCCGTATGTCTGCCGGGCCCCTGAGACCTGGGACCCGCCTTCCCATCGGCCGGGGTCCCCACTGGCCCTTACAGTCACTGCTTTTATCACCACACTTGGCACCTTTTAGAAATTAATAATTGTGACTCTGAACCCATGTCAACCTAAAAAGTGGGGGCCTAGGCCCTCCCACTGCCCAGTTCCGGCTCTGACCCCCTCTCTGAATCTGTCCACAGACAACATAGTCCGTCACAGGCCTGTCAGGTCCTTGAGGATTTCGTCTCCTCCGTATCCACCCCGCAACCAGGGGACACATTCTCATTTTCAGGCTCCCACTGGCTCTCCCTCGTAGGGGCAATACATCTGCAGAGCCAGAAGGCCATGTGCATCCAGGCAAAGCAGCATAAAGCTTTGTTTGCCGTGAGGCTGCCAAGGTTTTTAATGGGCCCACATCCACGGTGAGGTGAAGAATATTTTAACGTGTTTAACACACCAATCAGCTCCCCTCACTGACGCACCACCCGCGGGTGAGTTTGCAGCCTCAGCTCTGAACGGAAAAAGTTTCCCACGAGAGTGATCATTTCCCTGTGGCCTCCTGGCCCAGGACGACTGCAACGGGGAGGAAATCAGGCAGATGCGGGGCGCCAGCCTCCAGTGAGTCCGCGCCTTGATGGCCTCATCTGGATTTCTGCACCCGAAAATGGCAACGGCTCTGAAAACAGCACGCTTGCAGATTTCAGGTCTTCCAGGGTTGAGGGGTCCATGCCTACCCGAAAAGGGACATCGAGTGTTAACACCGGCCGGGAGCACGTCTGTCTGGCGAGTGTTCTCTTCTCCGGGAGGCACAGCTCACAGACGTGACTATCTTTGTGGGTTCTTTCAGCTGACACGCATCCAAAGCAGTCCAAGCTGGTCAAGTTCATTTTGTGGCTCTGCGGCATGGACAGCAAGGGCCCGGAGGAGCCCCCGAGCAAGGCCGAGCCAGTGGTCATGTCCCTGGAGGAGAACCCGCTGGTGAAATCCCTCCTGGATGCCAACCTCCTGGTCTGCGTCAGCTGCGGCATCTTCCTCTGGGCCTACTTTGCCTGATGTGCGGTGGGGGCCCAAGGGTCCAGGCTTTTAGTGTATGTTCCAGATCCCACTTTTGTAATGAGAGTAAAGACAGAATAAAGCTTTTGTTTGTTTACCGTGAGGCTTCCAAGGTTTTTATGGGCCATTTTCAACATGTCACGTGGCTCTTTTCTTTTGAGGAGGAATGAAGTTTGGAAGGTGGGAAAAGGAGAAAAGCCCCCAAGATGCTTTTTCTCACATGACTATTCCCTCTTCCTGCCCATTGTGCAATGGTGACTGTCCATTCAAAGGCATAAACAAGTCGCCAGACAGGGCTGCAGCCTCCGCTGCTGCGCTGCTGGCTCCGGGGGAGGGACTCTGGCGCCCGTGGGGCCCCCGGTGTGACACTTCTCCACGTCTGCTCTCCGGGACACAGAGCTGCGTCGCCGCCCTGGAGCCTCGTGTCTGGGAAAATCAGAGGATTGTGTGCGCCTCCCCAGTTTCGGGTTAGGCCGTTTCTTCGCTTGATTGTCCATGACGACGCTTCCCTCAAGCGAGCTGCTGGAAGGACTGGCCGCTGTGTAGCAGGCCTTGACCGGCCGAGGGGCCCTGGGGCTTTTGACTGAAAATCAGCCTGTTCTGCAGCGAGCCAGGCACCCAAGCGTCTCCTCCGGACGCGCATCGGGCCTGGCGGGGTGGCCCGTAGGGGCTGTAATTGGCCTGACCACAGCTAAGAGCCAGGAGCCACCTGAGACCATCGGGATTAGCCCCAGGCCACGCGCTATGAGCTAGTCCTGGGGGGACGGGATGCGGTAAAGTATAGTCACTTACCGGCCCGACAGCTGAGCATGGAGCTGGCTCTCCAGGGACCACTTCCGGACTTCCCAGGAACATGGGCAGCAAACCCTGGGGCTGGGAGCCCTTGGCTCACCTGGACATGGGGGAGCTTGACATCCTGTTCACCTGGACCAGCCCGACCCAAAGAATCGCCTGGTCCGAAGGGCAACGCACTAGCAGCTGAGGGCCCAGCTTCTCCACACCGCCCCACACGCCGGCTGCGGGGGGCCCGGGGCGCACCTCCGCCTCCCAGGACAGGCCCTTGTGGGGAACTCTTCGCTAACGGGGCTACTCTCAGGCCCCATCACGGGCTCCCAGCAAGAGCCGGAGGTGGTGTCTGGGCTGAGTGGGCTCACAGTAAGGCTGAGCGACTCTCCAAGGGCTCCCCGCTGAACTGCACCCAGTCAAGTCCCAGTGCCCGGGGCCATCGCACCAGGGCCTCTGTTGTCACCGGTTGGGGTCAGAAGTGCATTTCAGTGGGAGCTGTCACCATGGCAGCTCAGATGACAGTCATGTCTCCCGTGGGTGGCTGCCACTAGGCTCCTGGCTGGCCTTCCTACCTCTTCTCTTGCCCAGTCTCCAGCCACAGAGAGATCGGCAGAGAGCAAATCTGGTCAGGCCCTGTGCTTAGACCCTTTCACTGATGTCCCCCAACATCCGGAATGAAGCCACATTCCTTGACAGGAATTGCAAAACCCCTGGTGGCCAGGCCTCACTCTCACCTCTCCCTCAACAGTCTAAGGTCACTGCACCCTCTGATGTCCACCTGAGGGCCTGCAGAGTGGCTGGGAGGCAGGGCAGTGAGTGTGGTTACACACATCCGGTAAGCAGGGTGGGCCCCTGCTCTTCCCTCTGCCTCCTTCCCGTCTGGCTAATTCCTCTTCTCCGCATCAACATCCTCCTCAGGACGCCTTCCCGCATTGTCCAGTCCCACTAGGCATACACCTTCAAAGCAGGTTATTCTATTTTATCTTTGATCGCTTGACTATCTTCTCAGCTGGACTGACGGCTCCCCAAGGGCAGAGCACTGGTGCCTAACACTGTGCATGGTGAAGGACTGGGCGGACGACCCTTAGAGTACAAATGTCATTGGCTCCGCTGGCATATCCACCAGCCACACCCCTCCCCGGCCTGGCTGCTCCCCTGCTTGCTCAGGCGCCTGTGACCAGGAAGCGTCCACTATTCCTGTCTGATGTAGTCCCTTGAGGCCTGAGCTCTTGGAGGTGACTGTACGGCTGATCTAGTCACCTGTCCTCTGGCCTTGGGAAACCATGTACTTCAGGGTCCTCCTTGGGCACAGAATGGTATCAGCCAGGGCTGGGAATGGACTGGCCTGGTGACTGACTCCCCTTTGTGAAAGGCCCACCATCCATTGCCAACTCATGCTCTACCCATGTGCTCACCTGTCTACTTCAACCCCTCCCTCAGCCTCTACCCAGTTTAGTCCAGCTTCAGCTTCTGTCAGGGGGTCTCATTCTTAGTCTTGTCCCCACTCTAGCCCATTTCTTCACCACGGCCACAGGGATCTAAGACACCGATGGGACATCACGCTCCTCCTCTCTTGACAGCTGCCTCCAGTCCTTGGACAACACTCAAATGGCTGAAGGCCCTTCACGAGCAGCTCCTCTGACCTCCGCTGCCTGGCCCCTTGCCCGCCCCCCACAGAGGCCCCATGCTCTCACCTCACAGCCACTGAAAGCCCATCCTATGTCCGGAGCACCCAGCTCTACCCTCAGATCTCCACCGCCCACGTGCTCCCTGCTCCTCTCTCCCCACTGTGCTTGTCCACTCCTGGGCCATGTTTGTAGGGTTTGCGCTGGTTCCTCAGGGTCTAGGCCATTGCAGGGAAGAGCAAGTCTTCAGTACACACAAATGATTGCTTAGACCTGATTTTAATTCTAAATATCCTGTGTGAGGACAAAAATGCTGAGTGTTTACCATGAAATGACAAGTACATTTTTGGGGGGATGCCGGGGGTCAAATCTAATTTATTGATATGCATAAAAAAAGGAATTCAAACAGAGAGGGTGAAAACAGAACCCGGATGAGCTTTCCTTTTGGATCTTCCAAAAAGCTATTTGGTTCAAATACAACCCACCCCCAAGTCTCTGGCCTGTGTCATTCATATTGACATTTTGATGTCTGTGGTGGGTAGGTCCTAAGGTGACCTGCAAAGAGCCTCACTTCCTAAGGTCCACTCTCGTGTCATCCCCTCCCCTTGAGTGTGGCTGGAAATTGCAACTGACAGAGGTGACGGGAAGTCATTCTGGGACCATGTCACACAAGACCCTGGTTAGCACCCACTCTAGCGACCATTCTTGATGAAGTCGTGGCCACCCGGGGAAGCCCAGGAGTCACTGACCCGCAGGCAACTCTAGGGGCTGAGGGCGGCCTCCAGGTGACGGCCAGCAGGAAGCCAGGAACTTCAGATCTCGTGGTTCTTCAACCCCAAGGACATGAAGTGACCAACGCAGGGAGCGCAGGCTCCTTCCCTAGTCGGATGTGCAGATGAGCCCTCGGCCCTGCTGATACCGCCACTATGGCCTGTGAGACCCTCCTGTGAGGACCTAGCTAAGCGGGGCCTGGACTCCTGACCCCCAGAAAGTGAGACATAATAGATGTGTGTCCTTTGAAGCTGCTGAGTTTGTGATGACTGGTCATGGCACACCGGAGCGTGTGAACAGAGCCACAGTGTGAGGGAAGAGGAGGGTGAGGGGAGGAGTTTGCCCGCAGAGCTGAGGGGTCCGTGCAGCCACGTGCCACGGAGTGAGCTGGAGACAACAGTCTCTTCGGGGGAGTGAATCAAGGAGTCATTCAGTTGCAAATAGCAGAAACAAACCCAAGAAAGTTTATGCAGAAAACAAAACCGAAAAGGAACTTTCTGAGAGGTCCTGGGCCAGGACATGCAGTGGCCTCCAGGGCACAAATGGGTGGTGGACTGAAAGGACACACCCAAACCTGGCTTCTGGAGACAGGTGCCCCAACTCTGCACCTGTTCCTTGTTCCCGGAGCCGCAGCCTCGGCAGTCAGGGCCGCTTGGCCTTTGCTGCCATCGGAGCCAGTGCGTCCCCCAGGAGCCCATCTGCCCTCCTCCTGGGGCCGCCACTCTGACGTTAGAGAAGCGGAAGCCACGGGTTTAGAGGCATCATCGCGAGGCGTGGCCCAGGCTGACGCGAGACCCCTAGGCCGTGAGCCAGGGACCACTGCGGACCCGGCAGAGAGAAGGTAGGGTCTGTGAGCAGAGGTGAGGCTCCGGCACGTGGGTGAAGCCCACCAGGCCCACGGAGCCGGCGCAGGGGCGCGGTGGGAACAGACCAGAGGCGGAGAAGCCAGAGGTTTGTCTTAAGGCTTCCACACGAGTATCTGGGGGACTCAGGGGAGCACCAGGGGCTGGAGCGCCAGCAGAGAACCAGGGTTATCAGGAAGGCCCAGGGGTTCGGTCTCCCCAAGGCACTGCGCTTGTGGGAAGGACCAAAGGGTCACAGCCAGCACCGCGGAGGAAGCCAGGGAGGAGCCGGACCAGGAGCGGACTAGCTGGGGGTGCAGGTGAGGTGAGCAGAGGGGAGCAGGTCCCTGACTCCGGGGTGGCGACAGAAGGCCTGGGCACACAGGATTAGAACGTTTTGAGGACTGTCCTGCAGAGGAGGGAGGAAATGGCGGGCAAGGGCAGGAACCAGCAGAAACTTCCTGGACACTGGCTCCCTCCATGCTGGCGGGTCAGGCGTGGCCATGGTGAGTGCAGACGACAAGCTGTCCACTCTCGGGGGGCGGGCAGGGTGTGAAGAGGCTCTGCCCTGTGTAGTGCCGGGAAGGAGACCAGCCTCTCTCCACACCAGCGACTCTCCAGGAGGGGCAGTCATGCCTCGGGGGTGCCGTGGCACACCCTCCACGCGGCTCACCTACCCAGGTCGGCGTGGTTTGGCATTAACCTGACCCAGGTGCAGTCAGGTCATTGTCATTTTCTTGGTGCTGTCGGGGTAAGGGGGCTAATAAAGGCCACGGGAGAACAAAACTGAAAGATCTTAAAAGAACACACGTGTGGTTGGGCCTCGGAACCTGCATAACAGAACGCGTGCCGGGGGCGGGGGACGGGGAGAGCTGGCCACAACCCTCCCGTGCCGGGCACCGACACCGTCTCCTCGGCAAGTGCCACGGCTCCGGCCTGAGGGAGCCTGGACACCGAGCGGGGAGCCTGGCTGCGAACAGCGGCTCAGGCTGAGGAGGTGGCAACAGCAAGGCCCTGCTTTCACCACCAGACCTGTTCTGTCGTTTGAGGAGGGACGGGAAAGGTAATACCGCGATGAGGTGGGGGGACAGAAGGGCTCAGCCTCAACCTGAGGACAGGGAAGAGAGGGCGAAGATGTTGGGTTCAGAGGGACATCTTTCATTGTAATTAACAGGCGTCAGGAGTACTCTAGGGCACAGGAAACTGAGTTAAGAGGAAAAGCCGATTGTGCTTTTCCAGTGACAGCTGTTAAGTCGATTCATAGTGGAGGGAGGGGGTCTAATGTCTTCTAAGCAAGGGACAGCTCAGGCACTAATGCACCCAGCCAACAACTCTGGCTCAGGGCGGCCGACACTGGCAGGGCAACCTTCTCTAGTCCCCAAAGCAGTCCCCATCCAGGCCAGGGGAGGGGTTGCCATCAGAGCAGCCATCCAGACTGACGGCCTCACTTTTCGCCAATTCCCTGTCCACTCTTTCCAAGTACTTGATCCCACGGAAAAGGTGACTTCTAGTCATTTGGAAAGGGGCTCCCCAGGGAGGTAATGCCTTCTGCCTTCTGCTTCTGCCTTGGCCCGTGGGCTGAGTTACTGTGAGTCAGCCTACAAGGGCTCAGGGTCTCCAAAGGGACAGGACAGGGTGTTAGGACAGTAAGGGCAAAGGAAGAGCCTGATCCCCAGAGCCCTCGCTGGGTGACAGCCCATCCGGTGATGGTCTCTGGGGCACCAGCGGCTGCTGGCTGCTGAGACTGCACTCCAGTCCTGCCAACACAGCAGCCACAAGTCAGAGCCCCGGGAGGCCCGTCCACACCGTTTTGTCGGTGACATCACTCATGCATGCACACACATGCGCAATCATGGTTTGCCTCCAAGAATGATCATGTTTTCCTATAAACCACAGAATATATTTAATTCAAATAAACATGAGACTAGAATAATGTTCGGTCCTTATGAAGTTGCAATTACCTTGTTTAAAAAAGAAAAGCACAGCACATTTCTCCCTACACTCTGCCAAGCCGACAAGTTTCATCCGGTTCACGGAGGTGACGGATCCAGCAGTCACCACTGATCGCGTGGCTTTGAGGGATCGGGGGGACACAGGCCGTGCTCCCTACAAAACGAGCCCGCAGCAAGTCTCAGGGGGCAGGACTGCCCTCCCACAACAGAAGGTGGACCGTCCAAGCAGCAGGAGTGGGCGCCTCGGACAATGCGCCTTCATGAAGTCAGCGGTGCCTCTTACTCGTTCCCGCTCACCTGGAGCCGCCTGCGGGAAGAGCCGTGGCAAAAGCTTCCTATACGCGTCTGGGCAATAACACTCTTTCCACGCTAGGTAATTCTCCCTTCTTAAGAAAAAGAATTTGGCATGATTTCCTTCCCGTGTAAAGAAAGCCACCTTCTTCAAGACAGGTCATTCAGCTTTAAGTGTCGGTCTCCACTGTCTCCTCGGCCATGACAAGGCTAAGTCCCGCGGGCAGGGCCTTCTTCGTCCCTCCACTGAAAGCTTTTCACTGTGTGGTCTGAAAGAGAAATGCCCGCCTGTCCCTGTGCCACTCGCCGGGTGGCCGGGGCCAGAGCAGGGAAGTGGCTTTCCTCACAGGGCGGTGCTTTCTGTATCATTGTCCATGTCCAGCAGGATGCGGCCGGGAAGGTCTTGGCTTGCTGAGTCTGAGTGCAGGTCAGGAAAGAGGCTGCGAAGCGGCTCCGAAGCCCTAGAATTGGCGTCTGGACAAAACATAAGGAGACACGGCATCAGGGCCTGGACATGTCCCGAAGTCACCTGGGGCGCTCTGTGGCGAGCAGCCGGCGGAAAGCTCAGGAGTCAGCCCATGCACACACCTTCCCTCCCTAGAAGCTGAGACTAGTCTCCGAGGCCTGGGGGCAGCACATGGCCAGACCCCAGCCCTGGCTCTGGCGGGGGTTGGGCTCTTTCTGGGAGCCCGCCCCTTGGAGGATCGCTGTGCTTGCCTGAGTAAAGGAAAGCTCCTTCTCGCCAACGCCTCTGACGCACTGATCAGGACACCCGGGCTGCAGGAAAAGATGCGTTTCCCAGGAAAGACCTCTCCTCTCAGCTGGCGAGTGTCCTCTTGCTATTCAAACGATGCCCTAAGCCCACTAGTGACATGGAGGGCCTGGTCATTCTGGGAAGCAAGGGCTGTCCCGCGCACTGTAGGACGCATAGCAGGAGCCCTGCCCTTACCCCCCAGAGCCAGTGACAGAGACCCCTGATGTGACAGGCAAAGCTACCCCCAGATACTGTCACATGTCCCCTGGAGGGCACAATTACTTGTAGCTGACAACCACTAAGGCAGAAGCCAAATCTCTTGCGGGTTTTAGTTTCTCTTCTCTTTCTAAGCATTCTGCCTGCAATTCTTTTTTCGTATCTTCTTATGTTGGCTCATAACTCCTTTCACAAAACGCTAAATACATGGTCCTCAAGTCACCATCCTTCACTTCTCAGCTCACCAAGTCACCTTCGCCAACCACAGCCCACCTCCCCGTGAGCAGGTGAGGCATTCTTGACCAGGTATGCACTGAACACTACCACGGCAGGTGCTGTTCTGTCTGTGAGGACACAGTGAATGAGGCATACAGGGCTTTAATGAGGCCCACAGTCAAGGGGAGGAGACAGGTCCTAACCAGAACTTGCTTCTCTGGTAGATGTGGATTCTAGAAATGTGTAAAAGTCTTGCTAGAAAGCGCAGGGCTGGTGCACGAGGGACAGGTGAGACTGTGATCTACTGTAGTTTCAGGGTGCCAGGTCAGAGTTCTCAGGATGGGAGCAGGGAGGGGCCAGGGGAGGTGGGTGTGAACTTGCCGTGGAGCAGAAACCCCATGTCTGCCCTTGGTGGGAGTGGCTTTGCAGTCCTCCTGCTGTGCCCGCTCCTTGTCCACATGGGCAGAGCTGGCAGAGGCAGGAGCACTTCCGTGGGGCTCACTGCTTTAAATCTGGTTCCCCCAACACATCCCTACGGTTCTGAATTGTGAGATCTATTTACTCCCTGGGGTGTCCCTTTTCTCGCTATGACTCCTGGATTGGCAGACCCATCCCTTAAGGTTTGCTAAGCACCATAACTCAGAAATTGCTAGATTCGTGGAGGTACCACAGTGCCAAAGAGTTCGAGTGCTGGATGCCTGTTCAGATGATTCAGGTCTTAGGAAAACTGCAAAATCAACTGAACTGCGCTGAACTGCGCCATCCAATGGTGCAGTCAAGGGGAGTTCTGTGCTCACAGAACAGAGGATGTCTTGGATTTGTCCTCAGCAGAATGGAAGTCAACAAAGGCAGGGCTCTTGTCTGTCTTTTCCATAGTGTAGACTGTGCCGAGAACAGTGATGGATTAACATCTATGTTATGCTCAATAAATGTTGTGGCTGGCCAGTTGGATGGATAGATGGATGGATGGATGGACGGACAGACAAATGGACGGACGAAGAGTCATCTAACCCCTCCACCTTTCCAATCTTCCCTTCTGATAGCCTCAGGGAGAGGAGCATCCATGTCTCAAAGCAACAATGGTACCAGAATTCCATTGCAAGTTCCATCCCTTTGCCATGATCCTAACCCAGCAGGACGCTATGCCCAGCCAGTGTCTCTTTTTAACGTAACGAGTGTACGAGACACTATGGAACTGGCATGCGTGGTGGGGATGACGCACGGTACCCTATCTCCTAGTTAGGCTCCTGCTTGATAGTATCTGGATTTACATGCAAACCAACACCTTCTAGCCATAGTGCCTTTTCAGAAGACAAACCTTCCTTGAAGGAAAATCTGTCCCTTTAACATTTTTCAGCATCACATAAATCCTGGATTTGCACTTCCATGAATTTCTCTAACAATTTATGAACCACACACATTATTTGTAAGTGGGAAAACATATGAAGTGGGAGTCTAAGGGATGCCCCTCAATTCCGCCTCTGCCTGCCCTGTCTGGTTGGCCTGAGGCTGGCAGGAACGTTTCTCTTCCTGGGCCCTCCCTCACGCCTACTTACATCGATGATTCTTTGGAAGAAACTAGTGTGTTTCCACACAAAAAGGCAGTGAGGATCACAGCACGTGTGCAGAGCCAGCTCTCAGAGACTAATCTTAGTCACAGGTAGCTGACGTTATGAAGCAGCTACTGACACCAGCCAGGCGCTCCACACTCACCACCAGGCTCACAGAAACCCCCAGGAGACGCCCACGGCAGCACGAGCGCCATTGCAAGAAAGGGGGACCCTGCCAGGCTTAACGTCTCCCCCAGCAGGACACAGCCAGCACAAGGCAGAGCTCCAGGCCAGACTGGCCAGTCTTTGGAGTCTGATTCTTAACCACACACCGCTGTCTCTCTCCTCGAAGGAGTTTCGACATCATCGGGCGAGAGTCCTCAGAGAAGACAGCAGGTATTTTTGAAAGGTAACCTGTAGAAACCCTCCCTCCTGCAGTTCTTTTTTTTTTTTTTTTTCTTTTAACAACTCTAAACTTTCTGGCAATGAATTTACATAGGACATCATTTTTCATACATTCGAAAAGGGTGGTCTGGGGCCACACTGCTTGGAGCTAAGTTCATGTGACACGGAGGCCCAGGCAGCAGCCTCAGCTCCCGGACGGGACAGGATGTGGTTCGCCACGGAGCCGAGGCTTCGCTGCGTGCGACCGGTGCCTTCTCTGACGTGGGCCTTCGAGGGCCAGCACCAGCAGCCTCTGTTTACATACGGTGCTGGCAGATAGGTCACGTCAACAGTTCTGAGGGTGCGTGAGTGGTAAACCGACCCTCGCGCTCTACCCGGGCACGGCCGAGGCAATCAGCGACCCAGCCCCAGCAGCCACGCTGCCTGAACCACATCGGAGGGAACAACCTCCTCCTGCGCCTCTTGGTTTTCTAGGCCTTCGTGAGCTTCCCTCATCATCAGAGACTCAGCATTTTATTATTTTGGTCAAAGATTCTGTTCGAGCGTCTCTGGTGGTCTGTCTCAACATGGTTCGGCGTCTGTCTATGCAAGATAAACTGCAAAGAGCAGAAGCAGAAACTGCCTAAATGTTCAACGCCGAGCAGCACCGCATCTGCTGAACGAAGTATTACGTAGCCGTTAAACAGTTACGAAAACTACATTTTAACGTGGGAAAGAACATATGATGTAAAAATTAAAAGATTGAATGTGTACGTGCCAAGTAATTTTCATCATGCACCCCTTCACCTTAAAAAAACAACAAAAGTACTGAGAGTGGGAGTTTGCACAGATGGGGAACCTGCACATAGGAGTTTAATTTGTCAAACAAAGCTACGTCAATAAAATACTAATTAAAAAAAGAAGAGCGAGAGGTGTGCCCTGGTGGAGCAGTGCTTGGGTTAATCACTTCCAAAGGAGCTCAGGCCATGTATCCCCAGGCTTGAGTCTCGAGTCCGGGGGAAACAACCAGTGTGAATAACGGAATACAAATAAAATAAAGCTGCTTCTCCCTCAGGAAAAAAACAAAGAGAGAATACGAACAGCGGTGGCTTCAGTTGCAGAACTGCAGCTCCCGAATTTTCTGTAATATCCATGGTTATGTTTTTTAACGCATGACCTTCATGATACAAAAATAATTTCATTAAAAAAATCAACGAACTTTAAGAGAACCAGCAAAGGGTTACGTTTTCAGGATGGCGGCGACAGTGACTTGCTCTGCCATGGCACCAGAGGGGCATTCTCATGTTCACGACATTAAGAAATATCTTCTATGCCTGTGCGTTGTCTTTTTAGCCTGGAAGCAACTGATATTAGGAAAACCAAGTGGTGGTACCTTGGAATTAAAAGAGGGATGCCTGGGCCCCAGACCTCCTACGGGTGGGTCCTGGAAGGCCAGGTCTGGGTATATGAGTGGTTTTTTTTTTTAAATTAATTTAAAATTTATTGAGGTAACTTTGCATTACAAAATAACATAAACTCATATGTGCAGGTTCCCCATTCCTCAGACACATGACAACACACTCTGCCCACCACCAAATCAGCAAAAGTTCTTCACCCTTGCCCACTGAACCCGCCACCACTTGTCCCCACCTGCTCCTGGGTAGATGTTAACTACGTGGAGTTTATTCATGTGTTGACCTATGCATCTAATACCTAACTTTGATTACTTTTTCTAGGTAAAAATGATGGTAATAGCCACCATTGATGTAGACCTACCGTCTATTAAGAACTGTAAATGCTTTTCTTATTTTCCTCTACTTTAATGCCTTGGATAATAACTCTCACACACGTGACCACCACCCAGACCAACCAGGCTGCCTGACGTTGTGTGAAGGGCTGACATTCTCATTTAGACACGGCGGCCCTCCCGTGTGTGCTCTCCCCACTGCACCTCAAGCCTGCGTGGTACAGAAAAGGGTGCCAGTAAAGGAGCAAAGAGGCCAGCGCTGTGGCTGCCCGTCACACGCCTGTGACCGTACTCAGTGTCAGAGTAACCGGCGGCAAGCATCGAGGAAGCCAGCCTTCTTCACGCAAGCGCTGTCAGTAGGGAGGAAGCAGCAGGGGGAGAGCGGGTTAGTAACAGGCATTAGTGCACACACACATGATCACAAAGCAGCAAAAATGCTTTGGCCAATCAGGTGCCTTTTCCTTACCATTAAATATTCCAATTTCAGTTCTTACTGAATATGGCAGGTCATACATCTAAATCATTTAATAAAACGTTTCAATTAGAACACTCTGCTAACATCTCTTACTCTAAAAAACAAGACGTAAGCTCTTTCATTACAAAGTTAAAAATTCTTCTGCTTTCTCCAGTAACAATTAAGAAGAGACTCAAAACCATGCCGGAAGCCCTCCGTGGTCCCAGTTGCTGGGCGGAGCTGCTGAAAGGTGGCCGCCAACTTGCCTGGCAGCAGTACGTGGCCCCGAGAGTGTATCTTCATCCCCAGGCCTTAACAAAACTTCTGTAAGATCGAGTGTTCTAAGTGAATAACCTGTTTTTAAGAATGTGTCTGTCTAGTTTCCCCGGGAAAACATGACGCCATGTGAGGGGACTGCCCGCTCGAGGAAGTCAGGTCTTTCTTCCAGAACAACCCAACGGCTGCAGCCATGGCGGTCAACTGCGGCACGACCGACACGAGCGCTGTGTCGACTTGGAACGCGAGCCTGCTGCACCATTCCAGTGGCACCCAGGGGATTTCAAGAAATTGAAAGTGAATTCTGCAATACCAGCATAATTGTGGTGACCTGCAACTTCTTGAGTAAGCAGACTCCATAGCATGGATTTTAATACTTAACTAATATCTCCTGGGAAAGCACTGTGGAGATAAAATCTTGCTCATCTGATAATTATAAGGAACATAATAGCATTGGAGCTGATTGTTGGAATAACCTGCTGGCGTAAATACACCCCAGCTAACAACGGCATTAAAGAACAGACATAATCTGGTTTAGAGTCTCTCATCTAAATAAATGAACAGCTCTGGAAATCAAATTCTGGTGTGTCACAAGGCAGAGAGTTAAAGGCTCAGCCTTACTTAGGTTTCGTTACTTTACTCTGCAAATCACTTCCACACCCACTGGGACTTCTGGGTTAATGACCGGGAGTCAGGAAGGTAGAGAGAGAACTCCTCCTCCATGCTCTACACGTTGTTTTCCCCTCGGGTTTCTACAGAAAGTCTGACTCAGACCTAGGCTGTGAGCGCTCAGCTAAGTGGCCACTAAAGGCTGAAGGGTGAGAGCAGCTGGCTAAGCCACTGCGCACGTAATGGGGCCTTCTGCCATGCAAGTGTGGACCTACAGGCACAACCCAGATGAGCTTCACGATGCTTTGGAAAAAGGTCATGTTTAAGAAAGCAAAATGTGAGCATGCTGGAATGCAAAGGAATTTAGTGTGGGTTCCGTGCAGGAAGATTTTCCTTGAGGGTCCCGAGCATCTCAGACATTAAATTAGGAAGCTCCATGCAGTTAACTTGCATTGAAGACAGAAAATTAAAAATGAAAAGTTTCAGACACCAGGGACAGAATTTCTATGCCTGGGTCCTCTGTGGCTGGGTGCTGATGTGCCGATCAAATCAAACACAGGTCAACCCTGCTGAGGAGAGCAGACTGCTTGGGAAAGGAGGCTTACGAGGAGAAAGAAGGCATTCTCACTCTCTACCTGAGCGCGGGAAATTGGTCCCTCAGCCTAGTGACATCTACCTCTTGAACTGGGAGTACTGCGCCTCAGAACGCTTCTGACGAAAGCAGAGGTAAGGTCTATGTGCACGGGACAACGGCAGAGCTCACATGGCTCCTGAGCAGGGAAGCAGCACGCAAACACGGCTAAGCAGGAGCGGCGGAGCTGAGGCACCAGCCACTGGGGTTACAGACCTTAGTCCTGGGAACCTTCCCCACCTGTGAGGGCACTGGGAAAGGCATCTAGTGGGAAACAAACAGACAGACCAATGTGGCTTTGCTTTTTTAAAACAAAGGCTGAGGTGTCAATCAGAAAAAATTATTATTAAAAATTAAAAAATATTTAAAAAATTATCAAATCAGAAAAATTAAATTATTATTAACATTGAAATTACTTAAAATTATTAACACTTGTAATTACACATGATAGTCCTGAAAAAGAAAGTTATTAAAAGGTGGACTACTCAGAAAACTGTATCACTTAGGGTATCAGTTTGGGGTGCATCCTTGGCTCATTTTTCAGCAGAGAAATCACTCAGTATGGTTGGGGAGCCAAGAGGTTGTTTCGGCTTCTCTAACTAGAGCTCCATTGAGAATATTTATAATTAGACTATTTAAAAATGACTCAAAGTACCAGTTAATCATTTTTTAAAATCTGTTTTAAAATCTATCCATTCTATTCTTAAATAGCAAATTAAGGCAGTTAGAATGGAATTTTTAAAAATCATTTAATCAAATTTTTTCAGACGGCCTATAAAAATATCCCATTAGGTAGCCCACTGAAATCCGCAGAAATCATGAAAAACCGTGATTCCTCCCTTCTGCCACCAGAGGCTGGCAGTGTGAGACCATCAGTTCTGAGCTCTCCCTTCCCAGAGCAACCAATTTGGCACAAATCATGTTTTTTAAAGTTATACCTGAAATGTTTCACTTACTATGAACATGCATTTTCACTCCTGGAGAGAAAATAAGAGATTGATAGGGAAATACATTTTTGCCTGGATTAGGTCAGGTCATCCTTGGAACATCTAAAAGCAGGTAGGTCTCAGGCACAGAATCAAACTATAAATCAGGGGTCAGCAAAGGTTAAGGGCCGGGAGGAGGTATTTTCTCTGGCGCAGGCCATCTGACGACAGACTCTCCTGCTCCGCACAAAAGCGGCCGGCAGGGTCGTGGCCGCCCTCCAGTGGGGCCGAGGGCCGCCGCGGCCCGCCCGCCCGCTACTCCCGGGCCGGGCCGGGCCGGCGGACGTCCCAGCTAAAGCAGGAGGGCCGGGGCTGTCGCGCGGGCCTACTCACCCGTGACTATCCTGGAGGCGGTGGGCGCCGCGCCGGCGCCGGGGAGGCCGCCGTCCGCGGGTGCGGGGCCGCCCGGCGGGTGCGGGGGTGGGGGCACGCTGGGCCGGTTCCGCGGCTTCGGCACCGGTCTGGGTCTCGGCAGGGTTCCGGCAGGTGGCTGTGCCGCCTCGGGGTGACTGGCCGCCTGGGGCTGGGCGGCGGCGTTCTGCTTCCCTAGGGGCGGAGTGCTGGGGGGCGTCGGGGTCTGCGGAGGGGTGGGGGCCGGCGGCTCGAGTCCAGGCTCGGCGGGCGCGCCCTGGGCCCCCGGCTTGCCGGGCCCCGGCGTGGGGGGCTGCGGCGGCGGGTGGCTGGGGGCCTGTATTGGAGACAGGCTGCTGGAGTACCTCCGGGGCGCGGAGAGCTGCGAGGGGGCGCACGGCTGGCCTGCGGCCTGGCCCGGGTGCTGGGCGGGCGGAGAAGGGCTGCGGACGGAAGGCTTCGGTGACAGGCTGGGCGGGTGCTGCGCGGCCCCCGGCGCACTCTGGCCCCCGGGCTGGCTGGGAGGCGGGTTCCCTGGTTTCGGGGGCGCCGGAGCTGGTTTTTTAACAGCTGCACCAAGGGAAAAACACGTGTCAGTAAGAGGGCACAGCCACAGCCAAAAAGTCAAGGTCCACCTCAGCAATAAGCCAGGCTACTTATCACACCCACACCCAGACCCTTGTCCTCGGGAAAGATCCCAGCGACGCTGCCTGAGGGGCTTCCTTCCGAATGCCTGAGCAGCACTCCCCCAAACCGTCAGGCCTGGAGAGCACGAGGGCACACCGGTGCTATGCCAGCCCGACAGCACCCTGGGACGCAACGCAAGGTGGCCTCTCCCGAGCGAGCGAGCGAGTCTGGACAGAAAGTGGCACTCATGGCAACACTGGAGAAAACTGAGCACAATGTGGGGTGTGTGTGTAGGGGGTGCCAGGAGCCGCTGACTGGGTGAGGGTATCTGGAACTCTGTGCTATCTTTGCTACTTTTCGGTAAATCTGAAAACAATTCCATGTTAAAATATACTTATATTTGTAAAGTGTGTTATCCACATAGAAGCCTTAGAGACCTGTCACCTTCAAAGTTCATGAAGAAAACTGTTAGCACAGGTGGCCCAGCTACGCACTGGCTTCTCTCATTGCTGGGACCAGGAAGGGAACAGAAGCAGAGCAAGGAGGGGCGACGTGGGGTGACCGGTCTGCCTGTGTCTGCCATGGCCCCTTGTCTGAAGCCATCTTCTTCTAAATAACTGAGAGGCTCCAGTTCCAGAATTATTTGCATTAATAGATGTATTCTAGTACAAGTTGCCATAAACCCATATGACCTTAGAATTATTGCTCTAAAGAGGGCTGGATGTCACTCTCCGCCCTTCTCCAGCTGAGAGCAGTGTCTCTCAGACAGAACATGGTCCTGAGGAGGGCGAGATGGAAACTCCACTGGGACACACCACCAGTCTGGAGGCCTGGTGTGGGGCTGGGAGAGCTGGGTGGAAAGGAGACTTCAGCACTTTTCAAATTCTGCAGGGGTCCTAGCACTTCCCCAGGAAAGGAAACAAAGAGGGAAGGAAAGAAATGACGTGTATCATTCACCGAGCATCACTCGTGCTAAGTTAGGCCTTTAAGTAAACTGCCTCATTTAAGTCTCCTAAGCCAGACAGGCGTTGTGATGTCTATTTCACAACGGAGAAAACTTGGCTCAGAGGTCAAGTGTGCAAAGGCCATGCGGCTATTAGTGGCAGAGGCTCACACCGTGTCCTGTGGACTCATGGATTCTTTCCTCTTCCTCCATCGCCTGGTTGAATGAAGTCTGCTTTGCGCCTTGGGCCCAGAACTTCTGACCCTGGAATTCCAAAGACCTTTTCTCACAGAAACAACCTATCAGCTGACAAAGGCAGGACTCTTTGGGATATTAGCTGTTCTCTGGTTTCTATAAAGCAACTTGAAAACAATTTTTTCTAGCTTTGCTCTGTTTGAAGCATGAGTCATGGTACATTCACAGTGAATAAAGCTCCATCCTGAGACCCGAGGGTGCAGAGGGGCTGGGAGACAGGCCACTGGGCCCAGTCTTACATGGAGGCAGGTTGGGAGGAAGGCAGGCCTGTGTGGGTAGGACCACTAAGAGGGCTGCAAGGAGGCTGAGGGGGGTGACAGAAAGGATCGCACTCGTCCTGACAGCTGTGACTGCAGGAAGTAGGAAGCCACAAAGGAGAGTCGATCTGAAAGCAGGGCTAGACCAGGCAGAGAAGATCAGTTGAAACAAATGAAGGTGGCGGCAGCTCACAGGAATGGACAGCCTTAAGGATCCAGTGGCGTCGGTCACCAAGCAGTGATGGAATCACCTGCCTGCCTGCCTGAGTCCCAAACATCCTTCCTGCTGCTGTGTCGTGCTCTGTCTTTCAGCAGATCACACGCCACCCTCCATCCTCCGAAGAAGGCATTGTTATTTCTACTTTACAGCTGCGAGAATTAAGTGAGGAAAGGGCAGATTAGCAGCCTCGAACTAGCGACGTAACGCCAGGCAAAAACTAGAACTCGAGTGTTTCAATCCAAGGCCTCCCCGCTAGCTACCCAGCCCGCCCACTGCTGTCTCTCGCCAGGCCTTGGGCGTGGCCCTGCAGGCCTGCTGTTCCTCTGCTGTTCCTCCCGCAGTGCCTCCCCAGAGACACAGTCACAGGGGAGACCTTGAAGAAGGAGTTCAGCTGAAAAGCGGAGACCGGTCCGGTGCCACACTGAGTGGGCAGTGGGGCTGTCGGCGGCTGCTCCAGGCTGGTCTCTGAGGCTCCCAGGCTGGTCCACACTGACGTGATGTTTGATTCTTGCTGAATATATTTATTTAAATAGCACTGCCCCTAATCTGGAGTCAACAACTGAAGAACTTCGGTCTACAAAGGAGGAAAATACCTTGCTCTATGGGGTCCTGCGAGCCGCCAATGGGCACCCTCACAGAGACTTTCTAGAGTAGTCCTGCTCCTGTCTGACTTGTCATGCACGGAGCTAAGGTCCTGGCTGGGGACTCGTGGCAGGACGCCACTGCGCACTTGTGCCTGGGGGGTGCTCTCGTGGTTCTTCTCTCAGCCTGCCTCTCCGTAAGGCTCGGCCTCTGAGTGTCCTTGGCCTCCCTGTCTACGCAGCACTGGTGCACACTAGCTTACAGGTGTGGCCTAGACCTTCCCTCAGGACTTACCACGCCTACCCATTAACTTTCCCAAGGAACTGGAGGTTTTTCAGTGACAAAATTGCTATGCATTTTATTTCCGCAGTCCCGATTACAGAGAAGATGAGACGAAGACTATGGGCTCTGAAATGTCCATTTTTAAACTGGCTTCCATGTTTCTTTGCTAGTGAGTTGTATGAGTTCCTCACATATATTAGATACCAATCCCTTAAACTGTGCTAGTCAAACCACAGTGTACACATGTACTGAAGTAGCAGTACATATTAAAAATAAACAGAAAGTAAAATAAATAAATACAATGGGCGATTCTGGATTGATAACGAGACAAAGAAATTTCCTGGAAATCTGCGGAAATCTGGATAAAGTCCGAATTTAGCCAACAGCGCTGTATCAATGCTGATGCCCTGATTTCAGTCACTGCTCTGTAAGATGTTTACATGGAGACACGTTCAGAGAAGATGACGAAGGGAGTCTCTGCACTATCTTTGCAATTCTCCTCTAAGTGTAAAATTGTATCAAATTTAAAAATTCTTCACTTTAAGTAAAAAAACCCAGCATTTTGTTCACTTTATACAAAATGTACTACTTGCTACACTAACTTCACTTTTTCTTAAACTATCAAAACACAAGACATTTTACAGTGAAGACCCTTCAAACTCTAGGAAGTGCTGGTGGGAATTAAGACCCAGGGCATCTGGTTCATGTGAATTTAATTGACTTTAGAAACATCTTCAGGAAATCAAGTCCCTTTGTGGACCAGGGTTCCTTAATCTTGGGACCCCTGACAGGTTGGGCCAGGCAGTCCTTTGTTGTGGGGGGCTGTCCGGGGCACTGTGTGGGGGCCACCAGTATCCCTGGCCACCTGGGACAACCAAGCATGTCTCCAGACATGGCCAAGTATCCTGGCTTAGTGGGGAATTGTTGTAGATCTAAGCGGCCTTCACTGAGCCATTGCTGCATCACCTCTGCACCAGCTGCTTAGGCTCCCCTCCCTCACCAGCCCAGGGTGTAACACCACAACTTCTGGCTACTGATAATCACACATCTGCCACCAAGAGACTAGCTAAAGGTAACTGAAAAGTAACCAAAAAGCTACATCAATCTCCATGGAGTCAGTCACACGGACTCCACGACATTGCACACACGAGACAGGTCCGCTGGCATCTCTGGGACCTTCTGCTGAGACAGCGCTGGAGTCTTCTGCCGTAAGCTGTACGCTCCAAGCCAGTAACCCTGTGTCTCTGAGATCACGTTCTGGGCTGCTGAGTGAACCTGCTTAGTTCTGCTTCTGATGTATTTAGAAGCCTGCTCACGACTGCTGATGACCACAGCCACGACCTTTTACTTGTGACTGTGTATGTGGTGTGAGGATGTGTGAACTTGTGATGTGTGAATACACTGAGCATTCAAAAGACGACAAAACTTGTAATTATTAATCATTCGTCGCAGATCACAACCACCTAGGAGTGGAATATACTTCTTTTCTTCTTTCTGGTTTATTTCACTTAACATAATCACCTCCAGGCAAATAATTACATTTGAAAAGAATTTACTTAACATCTTAAGTTAAAAAAAGAAAAGAGGCCCTCACTGCTCCCAGACCACACAGGGTTAGAGTGCTGCTCTGTGACAGGTACTCCAGGGCAGCAGAGTGCTTGAAGCAAGCAGGGTCCCAGGCTCATTTACAGTTAGTAGAGAAGACGGACAGTAAGTTAAAAAATGAAGCAAAAATTTTCAGATGGAGAAAAATGTTCTGAAATAGTACTGATAAGATAAAGAATTTGACGTGCATGTTGGTAAGGATGGGGAGATCATCAGTTCCGAGCTGACGGTCAAGCGGGACTCAAAATAACCTTGAACCTGAACAGTACGAAGGAACTATGTGTAGAACAGAATGCGAGCACAGAAAGAATCCACTCATATTCAGCTAATCAGTTAAACCAGCTGATCCTTGACAGGGCACCGATACACATGGGGAAAGGCAGTCTCTTTAACAAATGGTCCTAGGGAAACTGGATACCTGTGTGTCAAAAGAATGACGGTAGAGCCTTATCTTACACCCAAAAGTCAACTACATGAATTAAAGACTTCAATGTAAGACCTGAAACTGCAAACTCCTTAAAGAAAATACATGGAGAAAGCTTTGTGACATCAGTGTTGGCACTAATTTCATGATATGGCATGAAATACAGATCACAGAAGCAAAAACTGATGAGTGGGATTAAATCAAACTAAAAACTCTGCACAGCAAAGGAAACAGCCAAGAGAATGAAAAGGCAGCCTACAGAATGGGAGAAGATATTTGCAACCCATAGATCTGAAAAGGTGCTCATTTTGCAATTAAACAACTTCTGTAACGTAATAGCAATACACACACACACACACACACACACCACACATTGACTACAGACTTGAATAGACATTCCTCCAAAGAAGGCATGCAAACAAATGACCAACAGGCACATGAAAAGGAGCGCAGCATCAGTTTCAGGATCTCAGAACTGATGAGACACCACCTCACATGGTTTGAAGGGCTAGTATCAAAAAAATGAGACAGCGGTGCTGGCAAGGATGTGAAGAAACCGGTATATCCTGCTGGGGGTAATGTCAACTGGTATAGCCACTGTGGAAAACAGTACGGAAGTTCCTCGAAGCACTCAAAAGAGAACCGCATGTGCTCCAGCAGCCCCACTCATGGGTCTCTATCAAAAACAACTGGTCAGGATGCTGATGAGAAGCTGACACTCCCATGCTCACTGCAATACCAGCCGCAACAACTAAGATATGGAAATGACCGAAATGTTCATCAAGGGATGATGAGCGGGTAAAGAGAAAGTGATATATATACACACAAGGGAATATTATTTAGCCTTAATAAAGGAGAAAATTCTATTTTTGACTCTATGGATAAAACTTAAGGGCATTATGCTAAGTGAAGCAAGTCAGTCTCAGAGAGACAAATTCTGCATGTTTCCACTTACATGAAGTCTCTGTCTAAAATGGTGAAACTCATAGATCAGCGTGGAATGGTGGTGCTGGGGCTAGGGGGAAGGGGTACTGGGGAGCTGCTAACAGAGAGGCTGCAGTTTTAATGATGCCAGGAAGATAGGTTCCAGAGCTCTGTTGCAGAATGTTGTGTCTGCAGAAGAAGACTGAAATGTGCATTTAAACTATAGGAGGCAGAGCTCATGTTAAGCATTTTTTGTCAAAATACAAAAATATAAAGAAAGAACCACATGAAGAGTCTTGGAAAACAGTGAGTGGGGAAGCGGTCAGGAGGAAATGAGCTGGGCACATCCAGGAAGAGAGAGCACCATCAGGCCGGGGTAGGAGAGGAGGGAGGAGCAGGCCCAGAGGCCACAGAAGGGGTGTGGGAGGCTCAATGGAAGCCACTGGAGAATTTCAGCCGAGAGAGGACTCATCTGACTTGTGTTTGAAAGCGATTCCCCAGCTGCTGGTGGAAGATGGCAGGGGGCCGCGGTTGATGATCTGTCAGGACCCAGAAAGCCCGGACCCCAGTCCAGAGGTGCAGGGGCTGGAGGACCTACAAATCCCAGCTCACAGAGGCTATGGCCGGTCTTGGGTTCCTGGGAAATGGGCGTGTTTCTGGAGAAACGCCTTTGCGTGTTAAGCTTTGTAGCTGAAATGTCTTAAACTCCTACATTTCTGCTCACCATTCTTTTTCATGACTGATTTTCTTGCTCATTTTAAAACGGACATGGAAATGCTCTGTCCAAAGCTTTGCAACCTGAGTCTGTGCACTAACCCAGGGAGGTCTGTGCATATGTACACACAGACACAGACACAGACAGACACACATACGGACACGGAGTACAGGAGGCCGCTTACCTCGGCGCAGAGTATGAGGGCTAGGGCCAGCAGAATTGTGAGCAGGACCCACCGAGAGCTGATGGGAGCTGGTAGCTGGCTGGGTCTGGTTTGGGCCACCGGCCACCTGGCTGCTGTTTCTTGCCGGTGCAGGTGCAGAGTCCTTGGTCTTTGGGGGACTAAGGGAGTACAAGTCAAGTTAGATGTCAGGCAGCCCCAGCTGGAAAAGCTAAGCATGCTCTAACATACAAGATTTTAACCAGAGTTTTCACCTCAGCAGGCAAGGAGGTGGTCGGAAATTTACTCTGGGCCTAGAAAGCTAATATTTGGTGCCACACAGAACTACTTATTTCATGAAATGCATTGCATCAACCTGTACCCTAACTACTGTGCCCTCAAATATTATGATAGAGACCACTTCACAGCAAGAGGAAACTTCAAGCTATAGTTTCTTTAGACTTAAGTGGGGCAATATTCGAAAAACTTGAACTGTGGATTTGGAAATAATGCAATTTTGATATGTACACTGCAGAAAACTAACACAGAAGTTATGGCAAGACCCTACAATACTCGAAATTATATTATTATCAATAGTTTGGACTTGAGGAAAGAGATGCTCTGAGAGAATAAATGGCTGTTCACAGTCCCAAGATGATTAGTAGTTAGTAGGGCAGAGACCAGAACTCAGGGCTCCGAATGCCGGGCTCAGAACGTTTTATACTCAACTTTACAGCCCATTTTGTTCAAGAGCACCAAAGACTGAATGCCATTAGTCAAATGGACACAAAAATTCTTTACAGAATATGGAAAAATGGAGAGCAAAATTATGACCCACGTTCCACTTGTCCTGGGCAGTGAAGATGAAGTTTGTTCTAAATAATGTATTTAGCCTTCAGCACACTGAGTGCTACAGGTAAATGAACATGTGTCAGCCTGCTAATATTTTCTCTCTAACATAAGAATGTAAATAAAAAGCAAACACATGACGTGTGTGGTGTAGCGGTTACTGGCCAGGCAGCACGGAGCTGAGGGGGACACGTGTGTAACCCTAGGGGCGTGAAGCTGTCTTTACTTTTTACTGAAATGAACTTCTCCAAATTCTGCATGTTAAAGAGCCCAGGAATGCACGAAACTTGAGGACCAAGACTCCTAGGCCCCGACTTCACTCGTTTCTCTGTGTGAACAGGCAAACAGGCCCTCCTGGCTCCATGTGTTTATTTTACTTTCTGTGTGATCACTGAGTGCTTTCTAGATGGCCAAAGTCGAGGGAACAACAAAAACTTCATCGCCTTCTCTGTAGAGGGACTCAACTTTATAGCAGCCACCAGTTCTAACGGCCCCCACCCTGAGGTGCCACCTGATGTGACCTCTGTGGTCACTTGCTCAGGTCAGCATGGACAACTGAATTAATGCAAATTAAAAAAAAAATCTCAAGTGGAAAGGGCTTTTTCTTAAAGTCACTACGGACTTGTAGTCCTCTCTGGGTGGCTAATCTGAAAACTAAAGCAACGAAAGTCTTCTAAGAAAATCCGTTACATTTTGTATCTTTTATTCACATGGCAACTACAAGACTGAGCTGGGGGCCGGCGATCTTGGTTCCCAGTGTGTATAAGTATTAGTCACAGGGCAAATGCTGGTGAGTGACAGGATGGATGAGTGAAGGGACTGCCAGGAATGCTTTACCCCTGAGATGCTTACTAGTTAGCAAACTGAGTGACAATAAGCATATGGCACATGAACGCTGAGTAGACATGGACCAGCAAAGGAGGTTTGTCATTCTGCAAGACACCCACTGATTCCAGTGTCCAGCACCAGAGCAGATGGCAAAGAACGCAAGCAAACACTGCTTCTTTTGAAAAGAGGAAAGGAAGCAAGCAATTTGCAGTCTTTTCCCATCCTTTGCCAACTGGAGGAGTAGAGGCAAATCTGGTCCACTCGAAGCCGTGTGCTGCTAGGGGTGTGGACGCCGAGTCCCCAGGCCAGCACCAAGGCTGGAGCGTGCAGCCCCCGCTGCCCGCACTGCCGGCCTCCTTACCTGCCGTCGCCCGGGCTTGGCCCCTGCTCCAGGAAGCCTGCAGAGTTGGGGACCGTCCCACCCCCTGCGCTGCTTTCAGCCCTAGAGCTCTGGGGAGGGGGCTCTGGGCCGGCCGGAGCCAAGCTGCTGCCATCCGTGGGCGGGAGTGGCGGCTGGAAAGCGGGGGACACCAGCTTTCTATTTAGAGTGCCGCCCCGCCGGTGGGCCTGGAAGTCCAAAAGCTTCACACCGAAGCTACAGAGAGAAGAGACAGTCAACACACCATGCGAGCCGAGTACAGAGACAAGCCCACCGGTCCACACGTGTCACCACCGCACGTGAGGACGGCCACCCAAGTTGCCCAGCAAGCAGTGAAGCGACAAGTGCCCCTTAGCAGTCACGCCTCTGACCCAGGCAAGCAACGCGGCTTGGCCTGGCCCGAGTGAGCCCCAGGCCTGGTACTGAGCAAGGGCCTTCCTCAGTCTGTGAGCGGCTGAAAACCGTCAGGGGCCTCGTCCTGAGTAAGACACAAGTTAGCATGTTTAGCTCCACCCTGCTCAAGCCCAGCTCAATCCTGTGCCTTTGGGGAGGTGGGAGCTGCTCTGAGCCCTGCCAGGGGTCACGGGAGGGTCGCAGCGCCGGCCCCTCTGAGTTGTGCTGGAGAAGCGCTGAGCTACTTGTCTGCGGTCTCAGCTAGGTTACGGGAAACTGGAAAAAGCTGCCTTTGGGAAGGGGATGGTGTTTGAAGGAGACTGCTGAAGGAAGACTCGCTTTTCACTTTAAGGCCTTTACTGGTCTCTATTGCAAGAACTTCCAAACTTTGCTGTTCAAAAAGAAAACAAAGAAAAAAAACATACAGCCCCCTGAGCGTGTGCGCAGTGGGTCTACTGCGGGCAGCCACCCGGCAGGTACTGAGACGTGTTCGAGTGTGCTGAGATCCACAGCACTGTACTCTGCAACCTAAATTTGTCCTCAGGAGGCACTACCGATGAGTGAGGGGGCACTCATGGAAGTAAAACTTCTGCATATAAAAAATGTGGGTTTCAGAATGACAAAATAGGAGAGCAAAGCATCTTCCTTTGATGTGGGTTAAAAAAATACACAAAAAAACCTCACTAACAAAGTGGGCAATTAAAACAAGAGTAGTTAAAACAAGAGTTTGTTGCTTCGTGTGAATGCAAAACTATTTCCAGCAGTGTTGTTACACGTACGCAAGAAAAGCACGTTACTACAAGCCGGCCTCGCTTCCTCTCACGCTGGTGCTGCAGTGGCAGAGGCGTGTCATCATGCACGCTGGCGAGGTGGGCATCGGACGGCACCAACCACGCACACCTTCAGAAGCCTTGAAAGTCCCCCAAGATGCCCACCGTGCATCATATAAGGACATGCTATCTCTGACTAAGTTCAAAAGAGTCTTTTTTTTCCCCCTTCTGGAATTGGCAAATACTGAGGTTTCTCCAGCTGAACATTAATTCAGTGGTTGGCTTCCGCCAGGGGCCCAGTTATAGCAAAATAAGTCTCTTCAGACACCAAATGGCACCTCCCTGTGAGAGGGAGCTGGGGTTCTCACAGTCCCTCCTGGACATCTGTCCACAATTTTTAACCGCCCCCCCTCCCCACCTTGCTCTCTTGGTCCCAATCAGGTACACTCAGTTGAGTGTCTCCACGTGCATGATGCCAGTCACTGCGGCGTTTATCAGAGCCCACCGAGCAGAGCCTGAGTGCAGACGCGGGGATGTTAACCGACAAGCCACACGCCTACGTTAAGGCGAGATTAGTGTCTGGAGTGAAGGAGAGCAGGCGTCCTGACTAACAGCCAGGCCTGTGTGGCGGGCCACTCATGCTACAAGGCCACTGAGGCAGCACCAGATACCGAGGGCATAACGGCTACTACATGATATCTACTGCTGCTTTGAAAGGGAACAGCTCCAAACACACCTCTCCTTCTTCACCAAGTCCCCCTCCATCACCGCCATGCTGGCAGGGCGCTTCCTCTCCAGGGTCCCTGAGTCAGAGTCATTTCCAGTGTGGGACAAGTGATTGGAATTTGGGGTGATGAGAGGTACGAAGGCTTCTGACACATTGAATTCCACCTCTGCAAGAAAGAAAACAAACAGGGCTATGTAAGACATAGAGTCCAGCGGTGAGTGGGGTCCACTGGGGTCTCTGGAACAGAAGCCTCATTCTGCAGCACACAAGCCCTCACCGCTTCACAGGTGGAAGCCCAGGCACTCTGGAACCTTCTTAAGGAATGTTTATCAAACGAGGGGAGGTGAAATAGGAACACTGGAGACAGAGGAGGGGTATGAATCAGGACCTAGGTTGACGTTCCTCTGCTTTCTTTGTTTGCAAAAAGGAACACAGAAGAGGGCAAAGAACATGACTTATTTGAATCATAAAAAAAGACACCTACAGTGTATTATAACAGAGAAATAAAAGGCAACATCAACTCCTTACTGCCAACTGAAGTTTTTGCAAGATTCATTTCTCAAAGGAAATCCTGGGCAGAATGCCAGCTTTCCTTCACCCCCTCACACATTTAATGGGCAATCTGCATCAGTCAGGTGTGACTCTATTTTTAATTTTCTACAGCTACTTTCTAAAATTCTACAAAACATTTTTATGTAGGTAACACTTTATAAGACTACGTGAATCGCAGGCTTACTCTTCATCAGGTATATGTAATCACAGCACACTCACCATGAATTTGAAATAATTATCCACACTGACTCCTGTCCAACCTCCACCCCAGCCCTCTGATAACCTCAGTTCTGTCTCAAAAGTCCAAGGGTTCATTTTTGTTTTGTCTGCTTGTTTGCTTTGTGCCTCTATATTCCACAGGTAAGTGAGATCATCTGGTATTTGTCTTACTCCTCCTGACTTATTTCACTCAGCGCAATCCCTTCCTACTCCCACGCACGTTGCTGCAGATGGCAAGACTTCACCTTTTTCCCAGTCAAGTAGTGTTCAAGTGTATGCTACACACATCTTCTTTATCTACCCATCTGTCAAAAGGCGCTTAGGTCGCTTCCATTTCTTGGCTATCGTAAATAACGCTGCAATGAATAAATTTGCGTTTTTGTATTCGTTAGCCAGAAACCCAGGAGTGGAACTGCTGGAAAATATGGTAGTTGTAGTTCATCTTGCTTTTATTGCAGTAACACTGATACACACAGCGCTCTATCATTTCTAGATGTGCCGTTCACTCTTCATCAAATATGTGATAACGAGGTGTGACTCTTGAGGGCGGGGATGTGGTGAGAAAGATGAGCCTGCTCCTGGGTCATGGAGCTCGCCCGCCAGTGGATGAAGCTGCAGGGCTGCTCGGGAGGGTGAGAGGTCCGCACTCCCACATCTGCCCTTCAGCACCCCAAAGTGGGCTGTGGGAACCTTGGAGGATCCCAGGACTGTAACACACAGTTCCAAAGTCTGCTGCTAGGATTGAACTCTAATTCACAGACCTTCGCAAACTGGCCCTGATCAACTTTTTCTGCTTTGTCTTCCACCTTTGTACGATTCTATCTGCCTAGAGAAATACAAGGTCTCTTCCAAGTGGAACACTCTTGCATATTCAATTTCACCTCTTCTCTACAGCAATCTGGCTCTTTGTGTCCAACATCCGAGTTTGTCGAATGGGCTCCATTCCCCTTGTCTTCTAATTGGCATGTATCACAGCTTCCCAGTTCATGTGGCCTTCTCCAGTGGGCGAACCCTGTCTTACCAGCATATACACAGCCCTACTGGGCATTCAATATACACTGGCTGAATGAAGGACCCTAGAGTCAAGTCAAACAAAGTGAAACACAAAACAATGTGGCTGGGCGGGCCCTGGTGGAGCAGCAGCTAAGTCAGTCGCCTCTAAAGGAGTGCAGGCCACATACCCCTGGGTTTGAGTTCTGTGTCCAGGGTGGAAAACAACCAGTGTGAACAACTACATAAAAATACAATGAAAGCAATTCTTCCTCCTCTCTTCCTGCCTGCCTGCTTACACATCTTCATTCTTGCCTGCACTTTCCTTTCCTTAAGAAAAACAAACAAACCACCCCAAAACAATCTGGTTGCCATGATGTCAAAATGTGAATGCAAACAGAACAGTCTGGAGAGAAACGTGCAAAGTGAAACTAATCATGTAACCAGGAAGGAACTCTCTTCCTGCAGAGTTGTTGACGCTGTCGCGGTGCCAGGCTGGCAGTCAAGGAGACTGCGCAGGGCAGTACCTTCAGGGAAGAACCAGTCGGCATGCTGGATGATGGGCTCAATGACCGCGACCACGTGGACCGAGGCGGCTGCAGCCATCTCAGCGAGCGTTCTGCAAAGGAAGGTCACAAAGTTAACATGCTTCTCCGAGGCAGTGTCTAATTTCTGCAGGATGAGTGGGGCTGTTCACTTCTTTCTTACAGGATAAAATACTTCCGTACAAATGCAAACATCACAGCCACTAGGTTGTGGCTTACGAGTATGGCAGTGATCACCCAGGAAGCAAAGACAGCCCGACGGCCGGGTGAAGACATTTCATGTGAAGACGGACCACCGGATAGGGGTGTGTTGAAGGCGGCTTCACAGTGCTTTGGAGCAGGGCTGCATGTGGCCACTGGACTGGCATTGCCCCTGGCAGTTATCTTCTAAGACTCAAGATCACCAGAAACCAGTTTTTCCCATGATGTAGCCACGAGCATGCACTGTCCTTACTGTCTCTCATACCAGAAAACTTTAACATCTACACATCTGCACATGCCATTAAGGTTGTTCTCTACATGGACTGGTCCCAGGATGAGTGTCTGGGAGTGGAAGTAGCCAAAGGCCAGGCCTCAAAGGGAGAAAATCATTAAGAGCCATTACGGCCACTGTCTAGGAGCTCGTCCTAGATGGGATCACCTGGGAAGCGAGCAAGCTGCAGCGGCCTGACATTTTGGTGCCCACTGTGCTTCTGGTTCTTCCCCTCATTTAATTTTCATAACCTGGGGTCTGCATGCGGCCTTCTGCAGAAGGGAGAGCACTGAGTTTCCAAGAAGCTGGAGCTCAGTTCTGAATCTCCAAGCTGATCCCCTTGAACTCTCTTCTCCACGGGAGGGATCTTTTCACCTCAATTTCCAACTAAGTTCCCTTTGAATTCCAGTTTAAAACACAAGTTATCCTCCCACCTCCATTCTGATCATTCTCAGGACTTCAAACCCCTGCTGGCTGGAGAGGAACTGTCCCGCGGATCGTTTTCTTGGCCAATTTTTCTTTTTGGGAGGTACTAAGTGCTTATCTACTGGTTCATGAGAACTTTTCGTACGTTCTGGGCACCACTGGAAGAACTCCTTTGTTAATTACTTTTTGTTTGAGAAGCTCTCTGACATACAGAAGTTTCTGGCTGACACAGAACCAAATCTATTCATTGTTAAAATTGCTTCTTACACTGCTTTTATGTTTAGAAAAGTCTTCTCTATTTCAAAAGCTAATAAATATATACCTACCACATTTATGGTATCACTTTTGATATTTAACTCTAGTCTATGTGGAATTTATTTGCTATAAAGTAGAAGCAGGCAATGAACTTTGTGCATTTACTTACTGACTTGATTTTTCTTTTTGATACTGGCTCTTGGTAAATGATGCTATAAATGTTTCCTGTAACAAGACTGGTCATACATGAGCCAATGACTTAATGAAAGAAAAGAACCGGAATCAGGAAGTTGCTGCACTTTTTAATGAACTTGAGCTGCTCACAACTTCATGAGTCTGACAGCAGTGATACCGGCAGGGAAGGGGCTGAGGGTTAAGGACCCAGGCTCTGGAGGCAGCAGCTGGGCTTCCGACACCTCCCACGGTGCAACTTTAAGCAAATTATTTGTCCTCTCTAAGCCCCAGCAAACTCACTGTAAAAATGAAGACAGCAACACCTACGTCAAAGGGCTATTTGTGCAGATTAAAGGAGATGATCATAATTCCACCACCAAGATAAACATCAACATGTGTGGTTCCTGGGAGTCTTCTGGCTGGTCTCCTTGAGGTTCTCCTCTACTCAATAACACGTCTCAATGCCAACAAAACAATCTCTCTAGATCAAGCTATCCTTCAGCTTAGTAAACCTAACATGCCCCCAGGACCCATGAAATAAGTTCCAAACACCCAGCAAGACACAAGAGTCTGGTGATTACCTGGCACTGGTCTCCCAGCCACAGACTCATGCCCACGTTCAAGTTGTACAAGACCACAGACACCCTCCTAATGTGAGGGACCACGTCTTTTCATGCCTGTGATGCCCTTGCTCATTCAGATACGGTCTGCAGGAAACTATTCACCCACCAATGCAGGTCATGTAACATTTCCTAGTGTTCTCCTCAGACTTCTCATAATTCAGCCTGAATTATGTTCCTTCAACAAGCATTGCTCCACCGCATTCTATAAAGTCTATACCACAGCCAAACAGACAGAGTGGCTGCACTTGTCACTGCACTATCGTCATTCACCTGTCTGAACCCCCAGGGTGGGGCCCTTTGAGGGCGGGAATGTGTCAGGCACCGATGTGACCAGCACCCAGGACCAGCTCATGGCAGGTCCGAGAATGCTGGCTAAATGGAGAGACTATCAGAATGTCTATTTAAATTATATTTCGATTCTTCTCATCAGGTGGAAGGAAGAAATCAAAATAATATGATAAAATGGCAGAAGCTTACTTACCCTTCATTTTTGGCCCATAACAGGTTAGGGCCTAACACGATTGCAATGTTGCTGGGAGTCATTTTATTAACATCACTGGTCTGAGCAAGCTTTGCAAGAAACTTAATTAAATACCTATGGAACAAAAGAGAAGGGGAAAGCATCTATTCTGAAATATTGCGGGAATGTTACCGTCCTGCCCAGGCGCTCATTCCAGATGTTCCGGGTTAACTGCAGTATTAACTAAATCGGCACGGCTGCTACAGCTTACGCATTTTCAGAGAACACGCTAGGTTAGAGCTTGGATGAGGAAAAGAGCTCAAATGTAAAACTCAATGTTTTAATCTGTGTTTACTGGATATTTCTAATCCATTTCTCCTTTACGCCCATTCTATCCTACTCCTAAGTAAATTACAGTGTGATTAACAGTGGAGTAAATATATTTCTAATACAAACGTGGTATAAAAATACATATGGTGTGTGTGTCTATGTATATTACTTAAAGGCAACTGTATTTGAAAACACCCTACTTTTCAATTATGAAAATATCCAATTCATCGTATAGCTATAAAGTGTATTCTTATGTACAACACTATCAAAGCAAACAACTAAGAACAACCCAATTATCTAGCAATATCAGCCTGGTTAAAAAAATGACAACATATCCATACCATGGATGCTATATAGCAATAAAAATCATTATGCACTGAAATGAAGACTCTTCAAGATGCATGCATATTAAGCAAAGAAAGTAAAGAAGAGAATAATATTTATGATAAACATTAACACTTGGTTTAAATTTAAAAAGGTGGGGGTGTAAGTGAAAGAGAAAGTGTGTGCATATGTATGTATTTATACAGGCATCCACTCTTGCTGAGATGCTCTAGAAGAAATTAAAACCTTGGCTGTCTCTCAGAAAAGGACTAGATGGCTGACAATTAGGAACACGAGGGACATTTTTCCCTAGACATGTTTTGGATTTTCCACTATAAGGTTGTACTCCCTAGTCAAATTATAGTAATTAAGACATAATTAGTAAACGTTATAAAGAGTACAACAAAATAAAAGGTCAAATCACTCCACACCCAGATTCATAATTCAGTTCCCACCATAAGATACTGAACAGATTAGGAATATCTGCAATTCCAGATGGGTTTGTTAGTTAAATGAACCAAGAGGCTACTCTAACTATTAACCCTCATAAAGCAAGGCTGACACAGAAGGTCTTCAAGGGAGTGTTTACTTTAGCTGTGATAAAACCCATCACTGAATTCAAAGGCCAGGTAACACATCAGACGTTTCTCTAGTAAAGTATTTGTGCTTCTAGACAGAGTGCACTTACAAAATTGTCTTTGGTTTTAGTGACTTTATTACCGGAACCTTTTCCTTTCCCATGCTTCTTCAAAATTAGATTTTAAGTCAAGGGGAAAACAGAGGCTAACATCTAGAAATTTCTCCAATAGTGAACTAAGAAACATAATTATGCCATATGTGCACATATGCATGTGGGTGTGTCTCTGTATGTATCTATACATAGACATATATAAACATGTTTTAAAATTTATTTAGAATGTGTGCTCTATTTAAAATAAATTATGTAGCACATATGAAAGATAATATAAAAAATGCAATTATTGATTTTTGCCTTTTGCAGACTAATTTAGATTCCAAATTCAACATACAGCCAGTGAACTAAACTTTCCACGAAATGCTTTCCCAATAGCTGCAGTGGTCAAATGATAAGGCAATTTGTTTACGCATGTCAGACACTATAATGGGGCTGCAGATGCATCGTAATATTATACACATCACAACCCACTCCCTGGACCCCCAGCTACTCGCCAAAGCATGGCAGGCATGTTTGAATCACACTGCCTCTCCACTGGGGATTAAGCCTGTTTTATGCCAGCCACTGCACTGGGGGCGTCATTGGCAGAACGCAGGTCATACATACCTAAAGTTAACAAAATTTTGTGGGGGCAACTTCTGACATATTCTCCATAAATCTTGAAGTTTTTTGTCTGGATCCTGCACACTGAGAAAAAAAAAATATTCACAACCACTTATTAAAACATTTATGAAGAATATCCCTGTTAAGATGCTACATTGAGATGCCTCCACTGGCAGGCCCTGGTGGAGCAGCGATGAAGTCAATCGCCTCTGAAGGAGTGCAGACCACATATCCCTGGGTTCAAGTCCCAGGTCTGGGGAGGAAGCAACCAGTGTGAACAATCAAATTAAAATAAATAAAATGCTTCTTCCTTCTCTCCCTTCCTGCCTGCCTACTCACCTTCATTCTGCCTAAACCTTCCCTTAAAAAACAAAACAAAAACAGGATGCTGCCATTGACTGAGAAAGTATATTTGAAAACAGCATGGATTTGGAAATAAACAGATGTGGTGTCAAATACCAGCTAACTATTGAACTCCAAGCAGCTATTTCACCAAGACTGTTCCCTAATGTCTGAGACTGGGGATAAGAATGATGATTGTACTGTGGCTGATGTTTCAGAAGTGTCAGCAATGGAATCATCAAGACCAACACTCGATACACAGGAGACAAGACCTTCCCGAGCGCTCTGTCTCGGAAATGGTCTGTTCCTGGACGCTCTCGTGGGGCTCAGTCTCCTGTTCCGAGTGCAGCCCAGCAGAGGGAAGCTGGCTGAGCCCATGCACTCTCCATACTCAGAGGCGCCAGGTCAGGAACTGAATCTGAACCACAGCACATACTCTCTAGTCCAGAAAAATAAATAAATAAAAATCACAGAGTAAAAGAGACAAAATAAAAGGTCACTTCTGTGTGGAACAGTTACAGGAACTCTTTGCCTGACAGTTTCAATGTGCAGACTTTCCAAGGGCCCAGAGCAGAGGCTGCAGAACAGCTCAGTTCTACCCATCAGGAGAGTTAGAAGCTACGCTTCTGCACAACGGAGCCACTCTGGAGAGTTACAGATGAGCACTAAATATAATTACACTGGTGGAGCCCTAGTGGAGCAGCGGTTGGATCAATCACCTCTGAAGGAGTACAGGCCACATACCCCTGGGTTCAAGTCCCAGGTCTGTGTAGGAAGCAAATAGTGTGAAAAATTAAATTAAAAAGTAAAAATAAAAGTGCTTCTTTCTCCTGTCTCTGCCTGCCTGCCTGCCTATTTACCTTCATTCTGCCTGAACTTTTTCTTTAAAAAAAAAAAAAGCAGCAGCAGCAGCTTATCTCCTCCTAGGGACAAGTCTGGGAGTCATGGAACAGAGAAAAACTGGGTTTAGTAAGAGCGGAGAAGCTTCCCAGTTCAAGTCCCAGAACTTTCCCCCACGGACGCTGAGGAGTGGGTTAGCACCATAAACATGGATCTTCTGGCAGGCTGAGCCCCTGCGGGTCTCCAACGATGACTCCAAGAAGTGACTCTGACTCTAAAGTCCTCACTGTCTACCAGGACAAAGGTTGCATTCCACACGACAGAGAAAAGCTCACATGCAAACGCCTGCTATAGTGACTGAAGGAAAGTGCCTGGGACCAATGGCTTCTTTCTACCACCTTCTTGTTGGGACTGGGTGACAACGTCTGAAGATGGGGGAGAAGAGAACTCAGGGACCACCGAGGAAAACGGGTCAGAACGGTGGGGCATGAGTAGACAAGGAGGTAGGCTGCCTGGACAGAGAGAACCACGGGGGCTTTTTAACGAAGGCCGCCCTCTCTAAAGCCTACTCCTCCTCGACAGAGGGAGGCCGGGGCTGCAGGGGAGGAACAAACAGTAGGAACACAGACTTGGGTCAGATGGCTGGGCCTCAATTCCAGCTCTGACAAGTACTACTGCTCCCTTACCCTGCTCCTGCCCAAGCCTCAGCTGTGTCGTCTATAAAACAAAGGTGACAGCAATATCTGCCTCTTTGTCATGAGTTATGGCTCACATGGGATAATGGGCATCGAGATTAGTACAGTACTCAGCACAGGAAATGCTCAGTAAGCATTGACCATTATTGCTATCAGTGTCAACATTACATTGTCGCACAGCTGACTTCCCATGCAGCTCGACAGGCACACTGCCGCGGGCTAGGATGACAGCTGTCCCAGGTACAGGGTCCTCTTCAATATAAATGGGGTTTGTGATCAGCTGATCCACCGACACGAGTCACACTATGTGTGTCTTCACCCACGTACATGACACAAATGTAAGTCAATCATTGTAATACTTGATATTTTTACCCTAAACTTAAGGACTGGGATATATTTTATTGTATAAATAACTGGCAAAATTACTAACGAATGATATAGAAGCATTTAGTGTTACTTTATGATCTCTGAGAGCATAATGACGAATCAAGGGAACACAATATTGCATCATTCCCTTTAACTTTTAAGACGCTGTTCTTTCAACTTACCTTGCAACTTGTGTCCATTCTTCATACAAACTAAAAGTCATCAAAGGTTCAGGCAGCTCCCGTAAATAGGACTTTAAGGCACCTGAAATTATGAATGCTCTCTGAGTATGAAAAGGAGTAAGCCTGGCAATCAGGTTGCAAATGGAAATGATCTCAGTTATAACCTTCCAAGATACAGAGAACAAATCATGATTTGGTAGCAGTGGTTCAAGAAAAAAATGCTCATAAAACAATTTGTCCCTTGCAAATATACTGAAATCAATAAAAAATAAAATGAGCTTCAAAGCCATCTTCGTAACAAACATCATTTCTCCAAACAGATCTAGATTTGGGGGGTAGAGGGGTGATAAAAGGGAAGAAAATATAATCAGATTTCCCAATATCTGGATTCTATGTTCCCTTCACCTTTACTTAGTAACTGGGGGAGAGGGAGAAGTGCATGTGTGTGTGTGTACATATACACACATTCTCAAGTTCTGTCACTTCCATTTCCATTTGATCTGTCACTTAAACTTAAAATTGGACATTTAACTGATGATTTGCACTAGACTTGTCTCCCATCTTGAGACAGCCCCTTGGGGCTCACCTGCCACAGCGTGGGGGTCTGAGTAGAACTCATCCAGGTGAGACGTTGAGCAGTCTAGAGCAGCTTTCAGTTTCTTCAACTTGGAGGCCCCAGCTCCAATTCGGAAAAGGCCCTTATAAGACAATGGAAAACCACTGGCATTAAGTTCCAGCCGTGAGGATCTGACAAGGTCCCCCGCCTGCCAGCACGCCTCCTCTATGAGGCGCTATCACAGCCTGCCCCAGGGGCTGTCAGAACAGAGCATGTCTCTCCAGCAGAGTGACAGGTGGCGAGTAGCCCGTCTTCCGTTCAATGCACCTGCTGCCCCGTCCCAGTGCTGAAGCACTTGCACTTGGGAAAAATCTATTTCAAGGCAACATTTTATACTCCCACAAGGTTGACTGCTAAAGGATTTCAATTTTCAGATTTTTTTAAATTGACATTTCAGAAAGAATTGTTAGACTAGATTGCTAGTCCCAGTCATGCCCCTAAACATTACTTAGAGAAAGGAGGATAAATGCACCAATGGTCAACGAGAGAGGCAGGGCGAAGACCACGCTGGACGAGTTCTAAGACTGGTCTTAAGCCAGCAGAATCGAGCCAGTCTCTCCACCGCAGCAGTACTGACACGTGGGGCCAGCACTTTGTGTGGGGGGCTGTCCTGTGACTGAGGAGGTTTAGGAGCGACCCTGGTGTCTTCCCACCAGAGGCCAGTACGACTCCCCTCCTCCACGTTGTGAGAGTCAAAAACATCTCCCGACCACGGGAACCAAAAGGGCCTGGAGGAGACGCACTGATCTACTAACTAGAAACTGGGGTCACACTTGTGGGGAGAGGTGCTGAGGAAGCAAACATAAAGAGGGGTTTCTGTGGTGTTTGTGCTGGGTGCTGATGACATTGGTGGGTTCAGTGTGTGAAAATGCATCATCAATCACTTATAATGTGCACCCATTCCTATACCTTACATGCCAATACCACGCTTTAAACATGGGAAAAGGGGCATGCCTCGATTCCAGCTCCGCCCCGGGGGGACTCCTGCTGCAGCCTGTCCTGTCTGCTGTGTGGGTATTTTAGGGGAAAGGGCTCAAAATAAAAGAGTTTGTAAATGCCCCCTGAAGTACTACACACATATAAGATTCTCGCTATAAATGCGGAAGCTCCTGGAGGCTCGGGTTGATTCGAGCATCATGAAATCCCTTCCACAAATGAACAAGAGTTTTAAATGAAACATCGAATGGGACCAACGTCAAAGTCCTGTGATAGGAGAGATTGGTACTGCTGTGCCACCTCGGTTTCATCTGCCGGCTCTGTAATTCATATGGCGGACAAGGTCTCGAGGTTCAATGGGTGGCGGAGACCAGGGTTTGGAAAGCACAGTGTGGACGTGGCTCTGGCCGCGGGGCCTCACCTCCTCCTTCATGCCCGTCTCCAGGAGCAGCATGACGCAGGCTTCAATGGGAAGTGCGATCTCGCGCCCACTCCGCTTCAGGTGTTCTTCCAAAGGGGTCCCGAAGGCGGGCTTTTCTGCCCACTTATCTGGAGCAGCAAACCGTTGGGTAAGACACCCCAAACTTAGGGCATCACCAGTTACTTTCTCCCCAAACTACTGGGCTTTCGGCAAAGGGGAAGCGTCTGTCCTACTCACTTGTGATTCACCATTGCTAGAGCACAAACATGTGGCGGACTGGGGCGGGCACCGAGGCCTGGGGACATGCCCGTCAGTGTTGCCCAGGAGAGCAGTGACGCTCCCGCACCCAGACCATGCCCACCTTTGGGCCTGGGCGGACCACCGTGTGAAACACGGGACACACTGAGCATACTGCTTCCACTGAAAAGAAACTTCCAGTCATGCAGCGCAGCACTGGCCTTCTAGCCAGAGGACAAGAAATCGACCCTCCTTCAATGTGATAAAGAAAATGATTTCTTGAAATTTAAACACAAGCAAGCACTGTCCCACAAGATGGGAAATGGTCAGCGTGAACTCTTACACAAAGCGCCATCTCCATCACATGTGGCGCTTCTGGACACCCATCCCCGCACCGGCCCAACGCACTCCGAGCAGGAGAGAACCGAGTGTCTGCAGCCCAGGGCAGCTGGAGCGAGGCCGTGCCCACAGCACCAAAGCCATACTTCGTGTTATCTTTAGGGCATGAGCTGTCCTTCGCTCCACAAGACAGGTGAGCTCCGCAGAGCACAGAGAACAAAGCAGCAAAAAGAAACAGGAACCCAGAGGTGGGTGTATTAGAAACAGAGGTCTTGGTGGGCTGGGCCTGTCTGGGGCGCATGGAAGCGAAGAGGAAAAAGCAGATGGTGGAGAATGCTCCACTGGGGGACCCTGAGTTCCTTCCAACGAGAGGAAGGGCTCGCGTCTTTCTCACAACGCGGGGGCCCTTGCCATGGAGCTCTGGCTTCGAAGCAGCCACGCGATCCGGGCTGTCACTCCCCTACATGACCCTTGGTCTCGCAGCTGCCGGGCTGGCCCGCAATCTGCAGAGGGGATGGGGCAGCAGCAGCCTCCACAATCTCAGGGACCTGAGCGCTGGTGAAAAGCTAAAATCAATGGCAAGGGTGGTGGGCAGAGGCCAAGGAGAGAGGGCGGGCGAGGGCAGCGTGGCAAGGCCAGAACCGTCTGCACACCCGTCTCTGGCCCGGCCCGCAGCACGTCCAGGAGGAAAAGCGTGCAGGGGCTTCCCGAAGACGGCTCCGTGATGGTCTTCTTAGTGGCTGGGTCCTGCCTTGAAACACGCTCCTTTGACCGGAAGCGGTGATTCCCAAGCCCAGGAGCAAACGGCCACGTGCCCCTTCCTGGGGGCCCACAGAATCACCCCAGAGTCACCCAGGGGCGCCCTGCCAGGGAGGCCTGCGAGGCCGACGCCGGGCCCGGCTGGAACTTTCCAGTGAGCGCTGAGCCATGTGCCAGCCCCCACCGCGGTGCAGTGCTGGCGGAAGGTGGTGTGGGAACCAGTGGCTGCGAGACAAGTCTCAGCAAACTGCCGAAGACCCTCCTGTGCGGGCTCCGCCGCGGGTGCAGGTTCACAGGCCCCCACCCTCGAATGGGCAGAACATACAAGACACACAGGCACACACGACAGTAACACACAGGACGCGCCTGCTCCGTCATGGCAGGAAGACAGTGCAGGCCAGGTCGCAAGCACGATTGTCAGCAGGGCCGGTGGGCACCCCAGGTATCCCAGAGCTGGCCTGGGGGCCCGTGGTCTGCTCCCAGCCCCCGACCAAAGCTGCCACGTGCGAAAGCAGGTCAGGGTCACCACCTTGCTGAGCTTTCAAGAGGTCCAGGCCCCGGGATTGTTACGTCAAAGAGTCTGGTTTCTACATGACGGCAAGTGGTTTAAAAAGAAAAATCTCTCTTTATAAATGAGATGGCTTGTTTGCAACTTCTGGTGTAGACCATGAACGTGAGTGTGATACAGGAGACAATGCTCACTGCTGGCTTCAGTTGTCAGAGAAGGCTCCTCCTCCGAGGGGGCCTGGGGGTCTAAGAAGACAGAGAGTTTGACTAGACCAAGATGACTCAGGTGCAGAAAGGCTGGGGACCCTGAGTCAGGAATTCACCTGTCACTTCACAGTGGACAGACTAGGTGAGGGGTTGGAGGCAAGACAGAAGTGGCCTCACAGGTTCAAACGTGAGCGCTTTTGGAAAAAGCTGGTATCAAAGAGAAAGAAGAAAGGACAGTACACGGGGCCGGCGGGGGTGGGGGGGATCTGTTCGAGCTGCTGAGTTTAAGGTGACAAAATCAAGACATCAAGGGAAAAGGGGGTGAGGGAGGAAGAGAGAGAAGAAGGCAGGAGCAGGGGCTGGACTCAGAAGGCTGACTTCTGGGGCGGGGACAGAAACAGAGAGAAAACAGTCCTGGCAACAAAGGGAAACAATCAAGTAAACATTATGATGAGGAAGCCATGGCCTGAATGCCAGCAGCTGACCAGTTGGAGGTCACTGGGCCTTTGGGAACTGAAGTGTTATTTTTGTTGTGGTTGTTTTACATTTTTAATGGCAGAGTGACTGGGAGGAGAAAACAGACGGCGAAGTGTTAAGGGGTGAGAAGTGGAAAGAAAATGGAAGGCAGCTGGTGCAAATGAATCGTTCAGAGTCTACCAGGAAAATGAGGGAGAATGAGCTTAAACGGGACGCTGGGCGGAGGACAGACAGGTCCGGAGAAAGATCAGCTGACCATGTGTGTGAGAGCAGGGCGCAAGGGGCCTGGGGCCAGGGGGTCAAGACTTAACATTTTTCTTTCGTAAAAGATACTCTGGACCTTTCTGAAAACTGCGAAGGAAAAGGCGGAGGAAGACAGGTCTAAGACAAGAGGTGGAAACCTGGGCAGGCGGGGGAAGGGGTAGGACTCCAGGGCGTGGGTGAAGGAGGCGACCTGACAGAGGAAGCAGATGGGTCCCACTGCCTGGTCAGCCCCCCCACACCAGCTTTCCTGGTTCATCCTAAACCTCTTCGTGGCTCGGCCTGGCCCTCATGACTTAACTTCTCTATAGAAAATAGCCTTAGAAAGAAAACAGAATGGGAGTTTAAAAAATAAAGAAGACTGCTAATGAAATCCCTTCTTCTCTTTGTGCTGGTCAGTCGGCACTTTCAAGGCTAAGATGGTGATGCTCACGATTTCGTGCTGTGCAGGGCCTGGCACACAGCAGGGACCTTAAGGACATGTTCTCAGTGCTCTGAACTAGCCCAGCAAGAGTCGGCCGGCAGCTTCCTTCCGCGGCACAGTGACTCACCCCATCACCCACGACCCAGGGAGCGGACTGACCGAGGCAGCCACCAAGCTCCTCCTCTGAAGAATAGCCGAGAAAATCAGACCCACGGCACTCGAGATTGCGGAAGATCTGGCTATGTGGCCCATCAAAACACAGGATATTCTAATCCCACGATTCCAAAACTTTGAGACAGAAAGTCACAACCAGTTGGAACTCCCTAAACTTGAGAGAAGTAGCAGGATGCTTGCGGGGACAAGTGTGTGTGCACACCCACACACCCCACTCGCATGCTTGCTCCTTCCTTCTGCAACCACAGAAGTCTTCAGGCCCAGCACCTGGCTTGCGTCTCTTTCAGCTCAAGAGCAGCTGTCCTGCAGCAGGAACCTACACTCAAAGGCTGGGTCCACACCGGGAGCAAAGTAGCATCCTCGATCCAAAGACGACGGCGTGATTTCTGCCTCAGGGCTCACGGCGACTCTATTGCCAAAGGCTCTGGTGGCAAACAGAGCATCAGAACCAAAGGCTTTAATGTCCAGGTAAAAGGAAACATCAGGGGAGAGCGCCACCCCCTCAGATTGTGGGTCGCATCTGCAACATGCTTGAGTATGGTGGGCAAAACAAGTGCTGCGGGAACAAGAGCTGTGTATAAAGATGAAGACGAGAGCAGGAAGACGCGGCCACAGTTGGGGATTCGATGGGTATCAAGCACTGACATCAGAAACGCCTCCTGGAAAGTAATTTTTCTAGGATGGATGCTCTTAGAGTCACAGGGCCAGGATTAGACCCCATGGCTTCATTTGGAAAAAAGAGAACGAGAGGCTAGAATTGTCCAAGCTCACTTAGAAGACAGAAAACCAGAGGCTCCCCCAAATGGTGCAGCTTTCTCTTCAACTGAAGATTTCAGAAGAACTGCACGCGTCCCATTAGTAGGTTAATTTGAGTGTTGAAGACATTAGAGAAGGCAGCAAGGACAGACGGAATTATGCCGGGGAACAGTGCCCTCGAGGTGGAGAGGCTTTATTCCGAGGAAATGCATGCACAGGAGAAGAAGAGGAGGCAAAGTGATAGAGGCAAGAGCAGGCGGTCAGCCAGCACACAGGTACATTACCTTGATGGGCTCGCATTTCGGGAAGGGCCTTTTCTAAGACTGCTAATGCTTTTCTATGGTAATCTGCTTGGGCTTCTAATAACTGAGAACAGACCCACATTCAAAAACAAAAATAATGTTAGCATCAGATGGACACACACACAATGAGTGAGCAAAACCAAAAATTAAATCTTTTGCAAAAAAGCTAAAATGACTCAATTTTTACAATGCTTTAACGGTGTGTGAAGGCCGAGTGCTTACCGTAACAAAAAACTTGCCGTACTCCCCTTCTTTGGCCATAAAGTTGTACATGTCTGCTGCAAGCTGGTCCTAGGGGAGCCAAAGAGAAGACACATCATTGAAGAGAAGAGGCTTAGTCTCCACAAGCTTTCAGAGCAGAAAGTGATGGAAACAGCCGTGGATTAAATGTCCATCGACAGTCACACATGCTGGGACAGCAGAAAGCGTGAGGAAGTGTCTTGTGGACTAGCATGGAGAGACCTCTGAGGCAGAGGCAGAGGGCTAATATGTCTTCTTAAGGAGTGAAGCACAGACGTAGAGCACCACTCATGGTTTGTCACCATCTTGGCAAAAAATGTTCTGTTTTTATTGCCATATTTGTGTAAAACAAATCTCTGAGAGAAAAGCCAAGAAGTTAGAAACCGTGGTTACCTGTTGGGAGCAGTGGAAACTGGGATGGAGGACATGGGTGTAAAGGCTGAACTAACGTGAATGAGTTACGTGCATAAAAATTAAACGAATTTTAAAAAGTGACAGATTGAGCAGTTGGAGGTGTGTGTGTGTACACACACATATATGTTTTTCCAGCTTTCATAAATAATTTTTTAAAAGTTTATGCCCTGCCTTCTATTTCTGACATCAAAGTAAACCAACAAACAGGAAATCCCCCTCACTTATGAAAATGGAAATGTTAGGCACAAATACTCTTTTAGAATAACTGGGAAAGCAACAAGGGGGTGCAGTATAAAGAGACAAGTATACCCATGTCACACAGCGAAGATTCCTGAAAAACCACACTCTCGATGAGAGAGCTGATTCAAAAAAATTTGCTTGACAGCACAAGGACATAACAGTTTATCTGTTTATATGTCTAGGGAAGACACACACTTCCCTGAGATTTCACAAATTTCACAAACCCAATTTCATGAGGTTTTGAAATGTGCATTTCTTCTGTGTGCAGTCCGGGCCCCCCACACTGAGAGTTCAGGTGAAAATGGTCTTGGACTGATCACACTTTCTGGAGAGACTGACTCGCAGCCCCTGGGAGTCCCCTAGATGAAGTTCCTCTTAAAAGGAGCTCACAACACAAAATCACAAAACAAGTGAGGAAACGACCCACCACAAAGCAATCTCCCGTCTCTCTCACAACGACTTCAGAAGACAGAATTACCAGAGACTGCTAAAATAAGTATATTTAAAATTATCAAAGATATTTTAAAAACACAGAAAAGAACACACTATCAAAAAAAGGCACATTGGAATAATAAGAACTTGAGCATGAATGAAATGAAATCTAAAACTATGTTAATTAAATAGCAGATCAGACACAGCTAAAGAAAAATTGTGAAACAGAACTCAGACCTCAGGAAATTATCCAGCAGTTATGACGAGAAAAGGAGACAAACTATTTTTGCCAGGCTTTTACCATCTGAAACACTGAGAAGCCACAGCATAGAAGTTGACAGACAAACTATCAGCCTTTAATGCACCAATTCAGATTCTCAAACCCCTTGTCAAATTTATGTGCAATAAGCAGCGATTCGTTAGGACCTTGGTCAGAGCAGACATGAAGACCAGGGCGAGCTGCTGGCGAAGTCCAACTCTTCTGAACCAGGACGGGCCAGTGCGAGACTTTCACCAGAAGCATTTATCTGAATGTCATCTTTCTAAGAGGAAAGGCTATGGCAGGACTTGATGTGGTCAGTTTTAATTCTTATGCACTATATTATTTTAAGTAAGTCATTTTATTTCCGGGAAGTGATTCAGGATTGTTATCTTGAAAAGTGAATTACAACATGATCAAAATAAACTAAAATATTACAGTCCTAACACAAGAGAACAGACTAGAGACCATTTCTAAAAACGATGACTATAAAGAGGAGGAAAAATATGGCATGCCCAGGTGGTTTAGTGGTTAACTCTGTGGCCTCTAGCAGGCAGTGTCCACATACATTCCAAAGACCCGAGTTCACAACCTAGGACTGGGGGAAATAATCAAGATGAACAACTAAATAAAATAAATAAAGTGCTGCTTTCTTCTCTCTCACCCTTCCTATCTGCCTGCTTGCCTTCATTTCTGCTTGCACCTTTTCTTTAGAAAAAATTTTTTTTAAAAAAAAGAGGACAAAAAGTCTAAGCTGATGATCCAAAGGCTTACCAAAGACCTATTTCTTCATCAGCTCAAATAATGTACCACCTTGGTAAATATTTGGAATAATCATCTCTCTACACAGATACATGGACAGAGAATGAGAGATCACCTAACTATTGAATCTGAAATTTAATTTATGAAATGCAAAGTTATATTTCTCCCATATTACCAAGTAACTTTCCTAGTGCATTTTTAAATGAATCTTACCCTTCCCTGTGGATATATAAGCCCCCTTACTAGCTATTCAATTTTTAAGCATAATAGCATTTGTTCTAGAAAACTTATACAATTCTGTTTTTGAGCCTAGTGTGCTTTGTTTTAATTGCTAGATCCTTATAACATGTTATGCTATGATTTTTCTCTCCTTTTTTCACCTATTTGTTTTAAATAAGCTTAGACCTTTTGTCAAGTTTTTTAAAATATCATACGTGAATTTTTTTAAATGTATCATTCTGGTTATAGAGTCTCAAAAAATAGAGAAAAAAGGAAGAAGAAAAGAAAACACTTTTCAGTGTATTTTGATAGGAATTATGTAAAACACTAAACAAGTCGTAATATTTGATCTTTCATCCATCATTTGTAAAAAACAAAAGATTGATGCAAGTACATATTTATTAGCGAATTCTCATACCTTGCACTGTTCTACTTTATTTCCAGCTTCATCCATCTCTTCCTTTAGGGTATCTATTTTTGATGGAAGCCCCTGAAAGTTGGTTCCTGAAGATTTGTGAGCCTGGTTCCACCTACAAAACACAGGGTGGCCAGTATCTGAGGAAGAGCTGCGCAGAATAAACACCTATGGCGTCAGGGGCCTGATGGAGACAGACAGCCTCCTTCCCGCAAAGGGATTCTACCTGGGACAGGTATCGAGAGCAGTCAGGACAATAGCTTCTCTCGAGTCTGTCCCCTAAGGATGGAGGCAGGTAAAAGGAGCCATTAGCTCACCACGACAGGACTCTCATCATTCTGAGAGCAGCTTTCTGGTTCAGCAGATTCAACCACATCTTTCTCACATATTCCCCTCCACTAGAAACACATCGGTGAAATCTTTTCCTGTAGTGTCCAATCATGGAGACCTTGTCAGAAAACACTCCTTGCTCTCTTGATTTGCTGCTGTGATCCAGAATGTTCCTTGTGCCACTGGGAGTCAGTTCCTGCTCTTCGGGACCCCTTAGCACCCTTTCTATTACCATCCTGACCTGTGAGTAGTTTCATCAAATAAAGGCCAGAGCTGCAGTCATGTAGGTCGTGATCAATAGCTGTGAAAGTGCTTTAGCTTTAAGAAATAAAATACTTGGTAGAAGTATTTTCTAAGCACTGTTGTAAAGACAACACCTATAGTGAGTTGGAAACATGATGTGGAATATTTTCATTCCCTTTATAGTGGGTCAAAAGGATGGCGGTGGGTGGGGGGGGTCATACTATCGCAAGAGCAGGAGGGCACATGGGAGTAATACTCAAACAATTTCTGTTTGGTGTTCACACGTGCTCTGATCTTCTGTTTGAACACGGGGTAAGCAGCATTTCCTGATTGTGACAGGCAGTCCCAAGATAGTCCCATGGGGTTTTGACTTGGCGGGACCCTCAGGAGCTGCTAAGATGACAGATCTATTTCTTCCCAATCTCCAGTGTACTCTTTGAATTGTCTGCTGCCGTCCCCTCTCTGCTTAAGACACTTACATGTCTTCTATTTTCTTTTTTTCTACCTCCTTTCCCTGTTGGCTCACTAAGAACAGGACATTCTAACACCGCCCCCACCGCCACACGGGAGAATGAGGCTTGAGCAGGCAGCGAGGCTATGGCTCTGTCGGTCAGTGGGTCCAGTGCGTGACTCTGGGACAACTTCCAACTGTGCACGCAGTCTTTCCCTTCATCTGGGGTGGGGAGGGGAGAGCTGCCACCTGATACCATCTACTGCTGATTTCTACAACTTCCTCTTACCTGGCTCTGACCGAATCCCAGTCCAACACCAACTTCGAGAGCTGTTTCCTCTGCTTCTGGATGTTGGGGATTTCCACCTAGAAGGAACAGAAACACACACCAAATGGGATGAGCTTCGGGATTTTCAGCTAAACATTTGAAAGTGATGTACACGTTTTCTCTTATGCAAAGGATTTTGTATCTTCCACTGATTCCCCTTGTTTCTGGAAAGAAACAAGAAAGCAAGAAAATTCCAGACCCGTGTGAACCTCTCACTGTGACCCACCCACACCCGCCTGGCTCTGCTCGTCCACGGCTGAACGCCCACCTCCGCTATGCCATACAGGGGGTCCACGATCTCCTTCTCAACGAAGACTTCGTGCTGAGACAGCTCGAGGGCCAGCTGATTCTCGGCATCCCCACACGTCTCCAGCATCTTCCTTAAAAACAAGACGCCCCCAGCAGCAAGCGTCAACCATGACACCAGGCGCCCGTTACCAGTTCTGCTCTTGATGGGAGAACAGCCAGCGCCACCAGAGCCGGAAGATACAGTAAAGTACAAGACGTTACACACCACAAATCAGGGCACTGCCTGAAATGTGCTGTCCACACGCATTTCCTTCCTGCCCCTCCCACTCCAGCTCCCTGCGGGGCTCTTTGGAAGTTAGAAATGTGGGCAGCGGGGCTGTGGCCGCCTGGGTGCCGGAGAACGTGGTCTCTGGTGCCAAGTGCCTGACTTCGTGTGGTCTTGGGCCACTGACGCACGTTGCTGCTGGGGCAGGGGCGCCAGCATGGGACACACGCCACCCTCCTCAGGGCCACTGCCCCCCAGTGGGAGCACAGACAGGAGAAAGGAAGGCTGGAGGGTGGGAGGAAACCACTATCCCTCAGGCGTGCAGTATGCTAGACCCCAGGGAATGGCTGACGCCCGGCTGGGCAGCACCAGGAGACAGCAGTTAGAGGACGCAGCCTGGGAGAAAAGCAGGCAGAAGAAAGCATAAACCTTCCCTCTCACAGTAAAGCCAGCTTTCTTACTTGATTTTAAAATCACTTATAGACTACATGCCCATTGTAAAAAAAAGAAAAAAAAAATTCACATAAATGAGAGAATACTGTTTTGAGACAAGTACCACTGACATTCTGGCAACTACCCTCAAAGGCAGTGACTCTCCAGGACGGGAAGGGATTTGTCAGAGTTTACAAATCGGAGTCCACACCTGAACAGGGAAGGAATTGGGTTTCTTATGCCCAAGCTTTATGCCCTTTCGACTGCTTCAGTTGGCGGCCCTCGGAATCATCCACCCTTGCTCCTCCTTAAAGGAGATTCTCTGGCTTCCTGGTGGCCTGAGCTGCTCTCCTGGTAGTGGCCTGGCCATCAGGCTCACGGTCCCGCTGCTCGCACAGTGGCGGCCAGGCAGACCGCCTGCCATCCACACCCACCGACACAGAGCGGCCGATTCTTACCCCAGCAGCGAGTCTTCTAGTTGCGTGGATGCTTCTTGAACATTCTGAGCCAGAGCAGTCAGAGGCAGTTTTTTCTGGAAGGCAGAAAGCAGGGTATTTTGTTTTGCTCTCATTGCTACTGACACCCATCCTCAAATTACTGGTCGACGTTCACGGTTCCACCTGCAGGCAGACTGCACAGTGAGACACAGCCTGTCTGGGGTCAGGTTCTGCTCTCAAAGGTGTGACTTGTGAACTTCATCTCTGTCTGTTTCCTTGTGCCTGGAATTAGGGACGACCAGAGTGTGTGTGTCTGAGGGCTGTGTATCGACTAGAGGAGATGCTAAACATCGCTTCCCGCATGGTTGAGTACTCAGTAAATGCCAGCTGCTTTATTATGATGCGGCTGCTGTTGCTATTATTTTAATTAACCAAGTGCATACCGTGCCTTGGGCACCGGGAACATAAGACACAAACCTTGCTCTCTGCTTAGCACAATAAATTGATGCAATCAAGTGCTTCATTTCAAAAATTTTTGCTAGAAAATTCATTCTTCAAACTGGCTCTTAATTTGACAGTCATCATAAAGACAGGTTATTTAATATCTATCAAAAGAGCTCTTTTAAGTTGTTTAAGCATAAAGCTATTCATTTTCATATCAGAGATTTGCTTTTCAGCTGGACATGACCCTAAGATCATCTGATTCCAGTTCCAATTGTAGAGTCAAGGCCCCTGGAGCCTGGGGAGGTGGGTGGGTTGGCCCCACACCCCAGTGAGGGGCAGCAGAGCCAGACTTAGTCCATTGTCTTCTCATTGCTGGTCAATGGCTTATCTCAGAATTTGCATACAAGAGCCTGGACAGTAAGAAGTGGGTCGGCTGCAACACCACAATCTGCTGACATGAAAGGCTTTCGATGCTGCGGTCCCTCTGTCATTCACCTTCCCTGCAGAAAGAGCGCTCACGTTCTCGCTGTAGGAGTCTGCCTTAACCGCTGGCATGTCACCTCCTGCGATCAACGGGCTCCGCGAGACACTTACATGCATATTTGCTTGCATGACAGAGATTATCTCAGGAAGCTATGCAAGAAACTGCTAACACAAGTGGCTCTGGAAAGGGAAACGGGGTGCCTGGGGAACAGGGCTGGGAAAGACTTCACTCAGTGCTCTTTGGATAGTCTGCACTTTGACCTTACACATGTATGATCTATTCAAAGCACTATAATTACACATAAAATTAAATAACAACAGTGTGCTGACATGTATATGAGGAATGGAGAAACCGTACATACGGGGAACATACACGAGTTTATTTTAATGTGCAAAACAAAGTTATCGCAATAAAATACTTAAAATGACTAAATAACAATGAATATATGCACCCATCATCCTCATCCTTACCCCCAAGAGAAGACCATTCCTGGTTTCCACACTTCTAGACTAGGAAGACAGGAGGATAATTCCTGTTTTAGTTATGCTCTCTTTCAAAGGGAACTGAAATGTAGGATAAATGAGATCATTGAGAGAAACATAATCTGTGCCACTCTGGAGTTCATGAGTCAATGAGGGGCAAATCACGGTGGGAGGAATCTAGTCACTAGTGTTGCGCTAGCTCCCCTCTGTAAACGGTTTCAGGTTTCTTTGCCTGGACCCCAAAGCCACACAGTCTTCTTTCCTAAATGAGGACATTCGGTTTCTTTCGCACGGGAGCCTGTGAATGAAGATGCTGTCTTGCAGTGTTAACCAGTCACTGGGGCTTCATTTCAGAAGCCCTGGAGTCACTGTTTATAAAGTGCATGCCGACTGCACAAAACTGCACTCCAGCCTCAACATGACACCGGCTCTGCCGTGCCAATGGCTTGGACTGAGATGACCATCTGCTCCTCTCTCTTCCCACCAGTGATGCCTCGTCACATGCGTGGGGCCCTCGCAGAGGCTTTGGGAGGCTCCGTGTGCCCTAGAGCCTCACCGACTGCTTCTCCAGACTGCAGCTCAGGGGCGGCCTGACACCTGCGTTTCCATGGTGATCGCTCTCCCCACGGGCACTGCAGTCACCCGCAGAGGCCTGCCTGTCTCTGGCACTTTTGTTTGAGATTGGAGAAGGAAGACTAGAGCATTAGGTTTTAGAATTAAGGGCCAGGCACTCTGCCTCTGCTGCCTGGAATCCTCCTATCACCTGCCACCTATTCTCCCTTCTTTCAAAGTAGGTGGCAGCCTCCTCCAGGAAGTCGTGCCTGACCACCTCTCTGCTCCAGTGGTGTCCAATCCTTGTTTTCCCATAATACCCTGAGCATGTTTAGCTGGCATGCTGTCTGATAATTACCCATTTATTGGAGCTGCCCTATCTTTAAGGTGGAGAACACATCTGATTTATTTTCTGTCTCCAGCATTTGTATATAGTAGATGGTTGATAGATACTTATTTGTTTTTGCTTTTCTTTTCTTTTTAAGGAAAGGTGCAGGCAGGAATGAAGGCGAGTAGGTCACAGGCAGGAGGAGAGACGAGGGAGAAGCATTTTATTTTATTAGTTGTTCCTCTTAGTTGCTCCCCGCCAGCCCTGGGTCTTGAACCCTGGGTCTTGGAATGTGTGTGGACTGCAGCTGGCAGCCTTATCTGCTAGGCTACCAGGACGTACCAATTTGTTTTTAATGCGTGTGTGTGATACCAGGCCATGCCTCAGCAGACAAAAGGAACAAGACAGAAATGGAGGACAATGACCTACAGTGTAATGGGAGGAAGAGCGAGTCAATGAGATTGATGGAGGAAAATGGGGTCAGACTATGAAAGGTTTAAGTCACCCTAAAGTGCTTGGACTTTAATCCCGCCCATAGGAACCAGCCAGTGTCCCCCAAAAGAAGGCCCACGGGCGTTACTTCCACACGAGGGAAGGAGCCCTCCCGGTGAAAGATTTAGCATCTTGGTTCCCACATTCCAAATGCCAGTAGTACCCCCTAGATTTTATGGCAATCAAAGTGGTCTCCGCACATTTCCAAATATCCACAGGAGTATAATTCTGGCTCCTGCAGGAAACGACCAGGCTGAGACTATTTTAGGCAGGATGCTGTTATCAATCCATATTTCAGGAAACCAGCTCTGGTGATCAGGCTAAAAACAGACTGGAAAAGAGGGAAATCACAGACAGGAAAGCTAGCTGAGGACCATGACAGCCCAGGTGCTCAGTTCTTGCATGAAGACGGAAGATGGCAGAGACGAAGCGAAGGTGAGCAATTGAGAAAGTATTCCCGGAGAGTCACAGCATTTGCTTATGGGAGTGTGAGGATAAAATCAAAGGGAACTGAAGATAAGCCCACAGCTTCTACTTTGCATAATAGGGTGGATGGAATTCAGGAGTCCACACAGAAGGAAGAACTGGTTATGTCTGCTAACAGGGACAATTAGGGGAGGAATCTCTACTGGGTGGAAATAGTTTACAAGTCCCTGGAATAAACACGTCAGTTAGAAGCTATGAGTGGCCCAAGGAATGTGACTGCAAAAATGAGAAGACGCTTCGGAAGCAATAGTAAAAGGTGGGGAGAGCAATAGCAGAGTCTGGTCCTGACACGCGGGACCGCAGTGGCCCTCCTGGAATGTTGGTGTGTACCAACTTCCACCAACTGATACACTCCACGGCACCATGTGCAAGAGAGAAATAAACCTGTAAGTGTCTGGAGGAAGCATAAAAGAAGGGTGGCACCCGTCATCTGCATATGAGTTCTTTTCTGGTGACAAAACAATATAACGAATCACAGCTTCCCTGTATGTCATGAAATGATCACTTTAATTTTAGTTGTGCTTCAAAGGGCTAGTGGAGGCTTCGAAGCTAGGGACTCAGAAAACCAAGGACGAACTTCCTGCGACAGAAAGCTACCGGCCTTCTCTATCCTGATCTTTCTTGGAGATCTATGCTGGTCTTGAGAAAGACCGTCAGCTGGAGGTAGGACCGCCACCAAGCTCTAGCGCTCAGCCCTGATTAGGTAAAGCCAACCTTCGTATCCCGTCTCTGCTCCAAGCCTGCCCTCTACCCTCAGTAACAGAGGTGGGTGGGAGTGTGCAGGGACGGGACATACAGAGCAGTGCAATGGGGCGTCTACCTGCCGAGGGCTTGGAGAAAGGCGTTTTCCCACTCTATCAAGAAAACTATTACTGGGGGCAAGCCCTTGTGACTCGGGCAGCTGAGACACTGGTGTGCGGACCATGTGAAACCCAAGGATCCAGGTGTGAGGTTGGGGAACATGTGAAAAAAACAAAAAATGAACAACTTAATAAAGCTGTTTCTTCCTCCGAAGGAAGGAAAGGAGGGAGGGAGAGAGGAAGTGACAGAGGGAGGAAGGAAAGAAGGAATGACTACAAGAGGGGCTCTTTACCGCTGGACCTGCAGGAAACAAGGAGGCCATCCTGCAACCATGAGGGTGCCACTGAGGAGGAAGCAGATACTGGGGAAGGCAAGGGGACTGAGGAAGGAAACAGGGTTTTGCTATGTCCCTGAAATGCCAGGACAAGCCTCACCCGACTCCAACTCCCAGATATTTCAGTTAGTAAGGCAATAAATTGCTTTCCAAGTCAACCTAAGAGAGGGTTTTCAGCTTTGCGTCATCAAAGGATTCCTAACCCACAGGTCCGATCTCTGCTAAAGGACAACTGGCTTTGCAAGCACCTGGAGAAACAGCCAGGTGGGCCGGGCTGTCGTGCCGCCGTGTCTTCAGCATGAAGGAATGTGACCAGGAGGCAGGCAAGTGTGAGCGGCGACCTCGGCACAAAGCTGCTGCCGCCACGGGGAAACGCCGACTGGGCACGGGAGAGAGGACTCGGGGGCCAGGCGGGCTGGGGGCGGCGCGTACTCACATGTCTCCGCTCGGCATCGGTGCCGTGCTGGCCTTGGAAGCAGGCGATCAGGCGCTTGTGGGAGTGGTGGCACACGGAACGCACGGCATCCAGGCGCCGCTCGATCTAACAGAAGAGACAGGCCCCAGGTTGGCGCAGGGCGCAAGGCAGGTGCCTCGGTGCCGCTGCGCCCGCCGGCCAGGAGGTGCACCTGCGGTCCGTGTCAGCACGCGTGTGAAGCGGGGCAAAGCGCCCCTCACCCGCACCAGGGGCTCTCTCCGCTGACACTCCGCGGAGACAACCCTGAGCTGCGGGCGCCGCTGTGCACTGTGCGGTGTTTAGCAGCGTCCAAGTCCACCCACTAGAAGCCAGCAGTATCCCCTCCACCAGGTGTGACCACCAAAACACCTCCAGACATTGTCCAATGTCCCCCTGGGGGCAAAACTGTCCCTGGTGGAGAACCACTGACCCCCTACACAGAGGGATTTAGATCTCTCAAGGCTGAATGGGGGCGGTGCTAGGGGGAGTTGGCCAGACTAAAACCTGCAGTCAGGAGGGGTGCTGGCAGGCAAGTGACCCACCAAGGCCCCAGCAAAGCCCCAGGTCTACCTGCCGAAACTGCACAGGCAGCCCCACCCCGCCAGACTCCCGGCCAAGTGGGAAACACCACGGGGCCTTCGGAGGTGAACATCTTTTGGCAGGGGAGGCTTCTGCACACGCAGCAGCAGGCAGAGAAGTCAAAAATCAAAGTTCCACAATTTAATCTCAAGATCAGTGTGTCCAAAACGATTCCTTATTGGGTTTGGGGTGGTGTCTGTTTTTCTGTTTTGAAAAGGACACTCTTAAGCCGAACAGTGGCCCAGCACGAAGAAACACTGACTTAGGGACCCACGCAGCATGAAGAGCTTTCCAAAATATTATTGCTGGGATATGGCTGTTTATGGCAAAGAAAGCTGCTTTTTACAGGAAGGAATGCCAAAAATGTGTATTCTGATGACTCATTAAGAATGAGAACAGGCCCTCAGAGATGCTTTCTATTTTAAAGAAAAATCAACAAATTCAAAGCAAAATACAGATTTACCCTTTAAAAGTATACCCAGTGAGATGGTTTTGTGTCTCTTTCTCAAAGGTCCTCATCTCCCTAGCAGCCAACCTTCAGATCCAAAACTTTCACCAGGCTCCTGCTCTAGCAGGTTATATTTAGGAAAAGATACCACATCACCCCCAGCCCCCGCTCTTCAAATCTTATAATGACCAGATATTAAAACACTGGCACATGAGCACATGCTCTTCGGTTGTCACAAGAACAGAAAAAGGAAGCAAAACTCAAAAACTCCATTTCCTTGTGACTCTGAATTTCAACAGCATGTAAGGTCCATTGGGACAGGGGCTTGGTCTGTTCTGATTGCTGGTTATCCTACGTGCCAAGAACGCTGCCTGGTCCATGGAGAGAAGGTAGAAGGTGTTCCTTAATATCTGTTGAAGGGACAAGTATACGCTGAGTCTCTGTGCAAGGTGTTGGAAAAATAACAATAAACAGAGTGGCTCCCGCCCTCCTGGGATTCTCAGCCTCCTGGGGAAATGCCATATAAGCAAAATAAAAAGGCAGCTTCTTGAATAGCTCTACTGGGATTTAAGAAAAAAGGCAGGAGAACACAAGGCTGGTGAAGGGGAGTATCACACAAGAAACAAAATAACCTCTGTGGCTTGTAACCCAGTGTTTTTCACCTTTAGCTCATTAAGCCCTCCTAACAACCCTCTGGGGTGGAGCTGCTATGACCTTCACTTAGAGACAGGGAAACTGAAGCACAGGGAAGCTACCTGAACCCCTGAGGGCTCCCCTGCTAATGGGGGGAGGAGGGGGGGTGCTAGGATTCAAATGCAGGTAACTGGGCACCAGACCTCACTGTTAACCATTTCTCTCCTTGACAGTTAAAGACCACAGAAATCAGAGCAGGAAAGCACTGGCAGTGATCACAGAGTTAGCGTGTTATAAAGTAATGAGTCCTGAGAAATGGCAATGTCTTCAGGCCTCCGTGGATGTCTGGAAAAAGGGACAAGAACAGACACTTGCCACCTGAGTCCTCTGCGAACTCCTGCCATCCTTGCACCACCTGCGAAGCCCACTGGCCTCACCGTAGGACTTCAAGAACTAAATGAGACGTGTACTGCTGAGGTGGGGTGTGGACGGAGAAGGCTGCCATGAAAACCTACTTTAGTTAAATCTTAACTGAACCAAACAATGTTTCTGAAAGTCTGGAGGTGAATTTGAAATGAATGATAAAAACCAATGAGCAGATACTGTGAAGCTGATTCATTGCTGTCTTGAAAAAAAACCCTCTTTAATCACTGATTTTATTGAAGGGACATTGCATTGTAAAATCTAAGGTGTACACCATAGGAAAAAAACCTTGTCCTAAAATTAAAAAATTTAAAAGAGAGAGAAAAGAAAAGAAAGAAGAAAAAACTGCCCTGAAAATATTCTACCTGCAGAATGTGTCATAACTGAGGATGTCTGCACATCGTGTGGTGGAAACAGCATTTTTCTAAATGCTGTCTGCTCCTCTCTCCACAGGAAGAGACAGAAAGGGCCCTAGATGCAGATCCTTGGTCTGTAGGACTCACTGGGCAGAGCAGCTGTGGGGGATGGAAATGAGAGACAAGAGGACAGACAAACAGGCTAAGCAGAAACCTTGGAGCCCTTCCCATGTGCTCTGGCGCGGGCGGCGATAGAGTGCCCTGGTGACTTACATGGATAAAGGGTCCGGGTCACCTGCAGAAACTCCTAGGCCCAGGTCAAGGAAGCCTGGTCCGAGGTAGGCTGGAGAGGCCCAGGCTAAGGGCCCCAGGAGCAAACGCCCCTCCCTACAGCGGGGACACACAGTCTGGGGGGCTGACTTGAGACCATCCCAGGGCCTCATGGAGGTTCTGACAGGTCTGGTCACTGTCACTGATACTCTTAAGTCCCTGGGGACCCAATTCAGAGAACTAGGAAACAACAGCATGAAAGGGAACAGGAAGACACAGCTCCAGACTGGAGTGGGGAGGTTCCCTGTCGAAGTTGGCAGGGCCTGTCCCCTGAGGGGCATCAGCATGGCACTGAGCTGTCCCTCAGCCTGTCCAGGACCAGCGACCAGGCCACAGTGCCAGTGGACTGGCCAGGCCCTTCCCCTGTCCTCACCTCAACACCTGGCACTAGGAAACAGGACTGGCCCCATGTGAACTCCTAACATGACACTGAAGTCTCAGATCCTCTTTTTATCACCATGCAGCTCAACTGCTTTTCTTACCTGCTCAGAACCATGCTGCTTAATTTTTTCTGCTCCAGCTTTAAACACACCTTAGCTTCTAATGTCTAACGATTTTTTTCTTTACATGCTTTTAAATAGAGCAATTTAAAAAGTCTTCATTACCTGTAACAGATCTTCGCTGAGGACTTCTGTTTTCTCAGCTCTGTGGGAAAAAAATAAAAAATTCAGAATTAAAATTCTCGAACTGAAAAGCAACGCATCCCAGAGTTTAAAACAAAACTGGCAAAAATGAGTGATCATAATGGAAGAAATGTTTACCAATTTTTATATCAGA